>JAJMBM010000080.1:0-20334 GCA_030565325.1 Insectozyma coleopterorum
AAGTGTAAAAGTAGTGTAATTTGTCACAAATGATTATTCTTTGCACCAATATTTCATATTTTCATTTAAACACAATAATTCAACACCATTAATACACTACTAACAAAAGTAGCTAAATTAAGGATTGTATTAAATTGTGAATAAATTGGGAAAGTGAGAAAAACAGTTCAATAATAGTAAATTATTGGTTTTCCTCACATACACACGATTTAATCATTGAAATTTCTGTTATTGCATTGATTTAAATGTAATTTATATCTGATCTTAGTATTAATTTTTTATAACAACTATCACTCTTACTATAATATATATTTATATAAAAGTACATAAATGATTATGAGAGTCACTTTTTACTAACTTATCGTTACTGTTACATTAAAAATCGCGGTCCTGTGCCTCCTTGAAATACTTACAAGTAACAATTTCATTTCTGAAATGTTAGCATAAGATATTGTATCCTGTATAGAATTGGTTGAAGTTTGACTTCTTGGATTGGTAAATGCAACCTTGACTTCTCAGGATTGTGATACATATGAATTTAAGTAATAACTTATAAATCATTCATTGTATTTATGATGGCTGTCTTGGCCCCCAGAATGGTCAAGAAGACATCAGCTGGCGTGTAAGTATTAGTATAAATAATGATTCGATTGTGTTGGAATTTAACAATCAACAATCAATAAGCAACTAGAACTAGAGTTTAGTATTAAGCTTAAGTCAACTTCATATATATAGTAATATATAATTATTACGCCCTCTTTCCAAAACGAATTATCATTTAGATCTGGAGTTACCAGATTAACTCTTTTAGCATATACTTTTACAGTTCTATTAGATCTAATATCCGGGTTTCTAGCAAGAAACCTGTCAAACCAATTTTTTCCCAATTTTCTTTTTGCACCCAAATGATTAAATAACCCATTGGCTAATTTCATCACTTTTGCTTTATGCAATAGGTTCAAAATTCTCCACAGCATTGATTATCATATTTTTCAAGTTCTCCTCTTCTTGAGGATGTAAGTTTTGTCTTTCTCTGCAAGCAGCATTTTTGCTATTATTTGAGCCATTTCTTCTTCAATACAAAGTAGCCTTGGAAATGCCGTGTTTTTTTAGCGATTTCAGCACTTGTAAGGGTTCGTTTAGGTAATTTGAGTTGATATTCCAACTCTCTCTTAGCTTTAGAAGCGGGACTAGTGTTTACAGAGCTTGGAGAAAGCATAAGTGTAAAGAAAAAAGACGCGTTTTCAAAACTTTTTTGACGGTATACATTGGTCTCACATATAGGCGTAGTCTCACATATAGATGGCGCGACTTAGTACCTCAGATCTATTATCTCCAAATATAGAGCCTCTTTGACGAATTAGAAAGTAATCCATCACGTGATCATGTCATGAAACTTGCATGTGGTAATAACAAAGATTGCCCCCCCATTACATGATGACAACACTATCAACACTGAAACCAGTAATCAAATAGAGTTTTGATCAAGAGCTAAACAAGAACCCAGTAAAGCATATTTATTAAGAATTGAAGTATTAACAAAAAAGTAATGAATGGATATCAAGGAATATGACTATCGGTCAATGTAGATGTTTTTTTAACTGAAACATTCCAATGGGTTTAAAACTTTATTTAAGCAATTTTATTTAAATTTATAACCAATTCACCAATTTTTTTATTAAGTATTATCCACTTTCAAATAGTAACGTTACTGAGTTTTAAAAGTACTATCCATGCTATAGTTTTAATTAGGTAACATATTGTCATCCCTAGATAACCAATTTACCGCTCAAACAGATTTTGCCTTCAACAAACCCTCGATATCTAATCTGTGAAATGTAAATCGGAGTTTATTCACTATAATTTCTAAAACACATCGGTTTCATTTTGATTCTTTTATTTGATATGAGTTCAAAGAATATCCAAAATGTAATATGTAAACCATCTTCTCAAAATTACACATCACAGGTAAATATTGTCGCTGATCAAATTAATTTTTTACTTTGAAATTTCTCCACTTGAAAAGTTTTCCATTAATACATTTATACATACATTAATAAAATATTCAAAATATTAGATTTATTCAACATTAAATACAAAAAAACACTATAAAACTAATAATGGATCTTTTATTGAATCATCATGGGATGTGAGTTCCAATCTATTGTTGTCTTGCAATTGTAATATTTTCTTTAATCTTTCACCGATTGATTTCAAAGAGTCCAAATCGGTTACATCTTTAACCCAAACACCGATTCTAAAAGCTTGTTTTCTAATGTTAATAACAACACCATTAACTTGTTCTTTATCGTCTTCGATTGTTTCTCCTATACACGCCAACAAACATCTCAAAAAGATTTCATTTATTGTACCTACATTATCTTTTTTATTAAATGAATATTGCCATTTACCACCAGCACTATTTGCAGAATCTTCCCATTCTGGTCTGATACCTTCTTTGAACAAATGATAATCTGATTTCAAAGGTAATTGGTTTGCTTGTGGAATTGAATTGTAAATACCCCAGAATTCTTCTACTGAACCAAATGTGATAACTGGTTTCAATAATTCATGCCATTGTTCAGATTTATTAGTTTGTGGTTTTGTATACCATAATGTCCATCTATTATTTAAGGGATGTTTTGAATTAAATTCCTCTTTTGAATCAAACACAGTTTTATTTTCTAATGATAATTCTTCTGTTTTAGTGGCTAAATCTTCAGACATGAGAACCTTTTTTTTTTGAAAATGACGTTGATAATTAAAAAATTTTAAAGAAAAAAATAGAGAAATCGTTTTTGCAATTTTTCAAAATGCATACCAAAAACACACGACCCATTTTATATGAAACTAAAATTTATAATAATATATTATTACACGTTCTAAATACAGCCCAATATTACAAAGAACCCACCCAATACACCAGTATATAGACTCGACGAGGAGCCAAGCCATTGTCCGGCATTGCCTTCGCTTGAAACAGTAGTTTGAGAATAACTTCTGATATTCCCAATTGATTCGGCATTGCTCAATGAACCCAACCCAACTGAGCCTTGCTTTACATCAGCAGTGTTAGCTTCAGTGTACGTGGTCATAAATGACTGATGAAATGGAACCTGCATCGTTGTAAATGTGCCTTGATAGGTTGTTGTGACCCAAACACTGGTTGTTTCCATTTTGGTGGTTGTCAAACCATTACCATCCCCATCATCTTGCATAGCCAATGAGAATGCAAGGGAGATATAGCAAAATATACTGAATAAACTGAAGTTCATACCTGCAAACGATTGTGTGTGTGTATAGAGCCTTCTTTGGGTTTCAAAACAAAAAGTCTCTGATAAAACGGAAATTGAAACATCTTGGCACAACCTTTTTTTTTTAACACATAAAATAGTCGTGTCTGATGGGACAATTTATGCGCTTTTTTTTTTTTAAATTTTGGCTGTAAAAAATATATATATAACAACCAGAGCTCATCTTAAATGGCTAAGAAATCATTAAGTGAACAAATATCTTCATTGTACACGTCTAAAAATGATTTTGACATAGAAAATGAAGATGTGTCTCATGATGGTAATGTGTTTGATCATGAAGAAGGTGATTCAGACTCACAATCAGACGATGAGTTGAAAAAGGAACATTATGTGCAAGCTTCAAAGTCAAAATTGAGATCAAATAATATAAAGTTGGGTGAAAAATACACTGGTAGGGTTATAAGCAGAGATGATTTATATGGATCGGGTGAAGAAGAAGAAGAAGAAGAAGAAGAAGAAGAAGAAGAAGAAGAAGAAGAAGAAGAAGAAGAAGAAGAAGAAGAAGAGGAAGAGGAAGAGGAAGAGGAAGAAGAAGAGGAAGAAGAAGATGAAGAAGAAGAAGAAGAAGAGGATGAGACAAATGACCATAAAAGATCTATTATTAAAAATCTCATGGACAAAGAACGTGCACATATAATCAATAGATTATCACAATCAACAATAAACGATTCACTCAAAGGATTTGCAATAATACAACAAAATAAAATATTTGAAAAAATAATCAATATCAGACTTCTGTTTCAAAAATCATTAAATCAAAGTAATCAATTACCAATCACACCTGCAATTTATCAAGAAAATAAAACAAAAGAAACATCATCACTCATTAAAGAATCCAAAAATGAATTATATTCATTACTAGATTCACTTATTGATTTACGTAATGAATTATCTGAATCCAAGGTTCAAAAACCAAAAAAACGAACCTATAAAGAATATTTAGACATAAGTTCAATTCAAAATCAACAATTGACAAATAATTCTAAAAAAATCCTTCAAAAATGGTCTTTCAAAGTATTGAACTCTTCCGGATCAAATGCAATAAATAAATTTAAATCTATAAATCAATCATTTGATCAACAAGTTGAAAACAATTTATTAGATATGGATAGATTAATTAAACGTACAAAAATCAATCGAAAAAATATAACACCAATTGGATACACACAACCAGAACAATTGGAAGAAATAAGACATAAATCACAACCAACAAATGAATATATTTTCGATGATGAAGATTTTTATCGTACTTTACTTAATGATTTAGTCGATAAGAAAATTTCATCAAATCAAGAAAATATAACTTTGGTTAAAAACGCACAACGGTCAAACAAAATTAAAAACAATGTGGATACAAAGGCCTCAAAGGGTAGAAAATTGAGGTATCAAGTACAAGAAGAATTAGTAAATTTTGAAACTTCAGCGGGGAAATGGAAATGGGATGATGATCAAATCGATGAATTTTTTGCTAGTTTATTAGGTCAAAAAGTTGATATGAATGAGGATGAAGATGAACAAGATGAAGAAGATGAAGAGGTTATTCGCGATGATGGTATTAAACTATTTGGTTGAGTCTGATGGCACATTTGGATATATATAGAATTCTTGATGCATAAAAGCTAATCTGTAACTATTTGCTGAATATTTTTATAGTTAAACAGTGAAGTAACAACTAATGGTAATAACACATTTCATAAGACTGTATTTTTTTCACACAATAACAGTTGCAAAATCAAAAAATATAGCAAAATAATTCTAAACGTTTAATCAAAGATTTCTTCAATGGCGATATTAAAACCAAAAATGCTCTACTGAACTAGTTGGTTCTATAAGTTTTTTAAACTAACTAATTAAATTGCAACATCGTATCAAGTATTTTCCAACGTTGAATATAGATGTTTTATCATATTTAACAATAAACTCAATTTCTGATTTTTACGAGTCGCATTTTTATATTTATTTTTTTATTTATTTTTTTTTTTTTTTTTTTTTTTTTTTTTTTTTTTTTTTTTTTTTTTTTTTTTTTTTTTTTTTCAATCACCAATGAATCAACTATCCACATTTCAATTCAATGATTCCAAGAAATTATTCAAGTTAGCGAAACAATTAAACAAGCTTAAGTTTTTCGAGGCCTTCCTCAATGATACACAATATGATGTTATAAATTATATAATTTCATTGGATAAATATGATATATGGAATGAATTTCTTGAAGGTAATTGTGTGATTGAATACGAACAAGATAAAATTGAAAAACCCATATTGAATAACATAGAAACCGATGGAGAGAATGTCAAATTTGAAGAAAATGGAAATGGAATAGATATGAGTAAACGATTAGCATTACATATTAGATATTTATTATGGGAGAAAGCTATTGATTTTTATTATTCCAAAAATATTGAACCTGAATTTATAACAGTATTTGAAGATGAGCCTGAGAAAATTGAAAAGCCAAAAATACGAGAGGTTGAAGATGACTACGACGATGATGAAGAGGATGAAGAAGTCGAGCAAAACGAAGAAGAAAAGGAAGAAAATAACACATTATCATATAACTCCAAAAATCAATTGATTTTAACAATTCCTTTATCAAAGGAAGAAAAAGAACCCGAGCAAGACCTAAATACCGAGTTTAATAAATTATATCATAATTTCGAATATGATAGAGAAACATTAATCAAAAGAAGAAAATTGGAACAATCAAATCTACAATTCGATACGGCACCTAAGGAATCCACCTCGAGTATAAACCTAGGAGTTGCATCTACTTCCCTCCAACATTTGCTATCTACCATTCAACAAAAAAGAGACGAGATTCCATTGAATGATAACGAATTAAAAGCTTTATTCATGGATGTTCGAAAAAATAGAGGTAAATGGGCAAACGACGATCGAATAGGACAAGAAGAACTATATGACGCTTGTGAAAAAGTTGTGACTGATTTAAGAAATTTCACAGAACATTCAACTTTTTTTTTAAATAAAGTATCTAAAAGGGAAGCACCAAATTATGGTTTAATCATTAAAAAACCGATGGATTTGAACACTGTCATGAAGAAATTGAAAAATCTAGCATATAATTCCAAAAGTGAATTTGTTGAGGATATAATGTTAATATGGAGTAATTGTCTAACCTATAATGCTGACCCTAAACATTTCATTCGTGCTCATGCATTGGCAATGCAAAAGAAATGTCTCAAGCTAATACCCACCATTCCCGATATTAAAATTAGAAATAGATCCGATGTACAAGAAGAAGAAGAAGAAGAACATTTAGAAGGTAAATCGGTGAAAGGTAGGAAAACAAGACACGATGAATTGAAGATTGAACCTGATGAAAAAATTATGACTCCGGTTACTATAGATTTAGTTGAAGATATACCAGCTGATATCTCCGATGAAGAAGTTGATGAGGAATTGAAATATGAAATTGAAGATGAATTTGACCGTGAATTACAAGCGTGGAGAGTTTTAACTGCAAAATCAAGAGCAAATTATTGTGAACAAAGAGCAAACTTATTCAATAATAATAACGAATTAAGATCAAATGCACCTGCAATCATCAGAAAACCAAATGAAATGACAAATTTCAACCATTATTTAAATCAAGAAGCTGTAAACAAGACGGATAATTTATTAGAAGATGAACCGTATTTATTAGAATACGATATCACTGGTGGTATTCCGGGATTATACTCTGGAATAAGTAATGAAGACTTGGATAAAATAGAAAACGATTTAGTTGAATCAATGTTGAAAACTCAGAAACATGAAAACAAGTTTATAAATGGTAATAATGGTTTAAATAAACTATACCTTGAAAATATATCTGAAATACAAGAAATTAGAAAAATTTGTTTTAAAATATCTTTAATTAGACAAATGCAAACACAACAATTTGTTCATCATACACAAATGAAACAACCAGAAATACCAACTTTAAAAGAAGTTGATTCACCATTTATTGAAGAGATTCAAGAATCATTTGATGAAGAAATAAATTTTTCAGTTATACGAAAAGCAACTTCAAAAATTGCCATGATGACTGGATTCGAAAAAACTGAATCTGATGCAATAAATTGTTTGGCAAATGTAGCAGAACAATATCTAGGAAATATGGCTAAAACAATTAAACAAAAGATTGAATCATCATCGCCAAATCAATTATCTACAATTAATATCCTTTTATCAACATTATTAGAATCTGGTGTAACTAAACCAGATGATTTATACACCTTTATAAAAGAAAAAATTATTAAAATACAAGAAAAATTAAAAACACTTCGAGAAAATTTATCAAATTTTCTTAAAGATTTATTAAGACCAAGCTTAGCCAATTTTGATGAAAAAAATTTCGATGATAATTCAGAACAATTTGTCACTGGTGATTTTAGTAATGAATTACAAGAAGATTTCTTTGGTTTTAAAGAGTTGGGTTTAGATAAAGAATTTAACATGTTGAGTTCATCAATTCCAATATTATTATTACATCAACGTAATCAACAACAACAATTTACCAAGAATAAACGTAATAAATTCCAAGACTTGGAAAATTATAAAGTTTGTGAAATGAAACAAAACGATCAAAGTATAATTGAAGTTTTAAAACCATTTTACAATAAAATGATTGAACGTTCAAGTAACTATTATAAAAAGAAAGGCATTACAAATTGGGAATATTTGGTGGAAGATGAGTTTTTACCACAAAAGATGAGAAATATAAGACCAAAAATTAGTCCAACTGGTAAAATCAGTAGTATCAAGAAGAAAATCGTTGCAAGTGCATTTTTATTAGATGATCTACTTGATTAAATATATATATATATATATATAATACCCTTTCAGAATGTAAATTACAAATGGCGTTATGTCAATTGAAAAAACAAATTGGCGTTATCTATCACCTCCTAAATTCTTTATATTTGGTAGCTTCAAAATTTCAACAAAGATAATAATATTAGGTACATCCCAATTACAATCACTGTTAGTTCTTTGTGATTCAAAATGACCTTCCAATTACAATCGGTTAGTAGATCAGACTTGATATTTTATATGTTGTTTCTTCGGGGGGCAGCCTCTATAGTTTATCGGGCCAGCATCGGTTTGAACGGTAGGATAATGGTAAAGAAATGTGGCATTACTTGTGATGTGTTATAGTCTTCATTGATGCTGCCAGTTTAGACCGAGGACTGCGATTTTTATCTAGGATGTTGGTATAATGATCTTAAGTCGCCCGTCTTGAAACACGGACTAAGAAGTCTAACGTCTATGCGTGTGTTTGGGTGTAAAAACCGTACGCGTAATGAAAGTGAACGTAGGTAGGACCTCTTTTTTGAGTGCACTATCGACCGATCCTGATGTCTTATGATGGATGGTTACTTGTGATTCATGACTCCAATTATATGTCTTTCTAAAGAAAAAAAAAAAAAAAATAACGACTTTTCGAAACTATAGTGTTTGGATTTGATTAAAATAACAAATATTAATTTCTTGTGAAATATTAATTTAAATGTCGATTTTTCTGTTACTCTTTTGAATATCAATTGATAAACCTTTTCACTATTCAATTTGTATTCTTTATCAGAATACAAAAAACAAATATTAAGTTTGTGATTTTCAAGTAAGTCAACTATATTCTAGTGTATCCTGCTCTAACCATCGAGATAAAGATTTTTGATTTACAACATAGTAAATTGATCCACTGTTGTTTTTCAATAATTATAAAGTTTGTGTGTTTTTAAGTTTACAATTGTTAGTATCTTGAAAATTTCATTACTTTAAATCAAATTGAGCGTTACCATTTGACACAATAAATGTTGATTAACTTTTCAAGCGTAGAATACAGTGTACTAATATTAACCATATTGAATATCTATAGCTTCTATGCATAGAATACTCATCCTTTGCGCTTCCATATAATTTGCAGCCATTAAATTATCCGTCAATGCACGACTTACAAATAATTACTATCCTATAGTCTTATGACTAAATGACTGATATTTAAAAATACATAAAGATTTACGTTCATCTATCACATCACATGCTATCCTTTTTTTTTTGTTTGTTGGACTAGATATTGAATGACCGCGTTGGTTGATAACTTGTTGAAACGTGGTGAATTTAATTAACCACATTTTTTTATCAACGCGACATAAAAAAAATAATCAATATTCATCTTTACAACCAACACTTAATATTTACACCAGGCCAATGTGTTAAAGATCTGAACAACATGAATATTGATATTCCAAATTTGCAACAACTTAGTAAAGATGAATTATTAAAAAGAGACATTTTTGGAAGAACAATATTACATGTTTTAATTTTAATCAACAATATTGAATACTTTAAATTGATTTTGAAACATGAATTTATTGATACAATTTTGTTAACTTGCGATTACGAAAATGGATGGAATGTTTTGCATTATATAATTTTTCACAAACGAATTTCAATACTTAAGATTTTATTAGGATATTTCCGTTCAATCAATACTTTAATTTTTAATACACAATTAATTGATTTGCTTAAATGTAAAGATAGAAACGGGAATGTTCCCGTACAATTGATGAATAACGACTTTAAAGATTTAATTTGGATCCCCCAATATATTACCAATGAAGGATATGAATTTATTTTCAGAAACAAACGTAATCAAATTCATTGGGATGGTGATATACGAGGTGGGTCTGAAATTTATGTTCTTGGTTGTAATACAAATTATCAATTAGGATTGGGTGACTCAACAGATAGATCGACACCAAGTAGAATTCCCCATGATGCGTTTAAAAATGAACAAGATGAGACGCAAATTTATGAAATAATGAAACGACCAAGGTATAAGAAATTTGCAATTTCAAAAAACCATTCAACTATAATTACACATGATGGTAATTTATACTCTTCAGGTATTGGATCTCGAGGCAGATTAGGACATGAGAATTTAAAAAATTGTTTTAATTTTAAAAAAGTTGAATTAATATCTGATTGTACTGACGTTTCAATATCAAATAACCACTCAATTGTTTTAACTGAAGATAACGAAATCTACGCATGGGGGTTGAATAGTTTCAATCAATTGGGTGTCCCGAATCAAAAATCAAAAAATTATTTGGACGATTATGTATCAAGTCCAATATTAGTGAATTTAAAACAGAAAGAATTATTATTAGGTGTACAAGTTTCAAAGATTCATTCGGTTACATGGTCAAGGAACAATCTTTATTTCTGGGGTTTGAATGTTGGACAAATGGGGATTCTATGTCATGGAGATATTGAAGTTAAATTACAAGATGAATCAATAAAAGGAGAAGTTCAATTACCCAAAATTGTGACACTTCGAGATGAGATTAAATGTGTTACTACCAGTGAATTAATTACTTGTGTAGTGACTGTTCAAAATGATATCCATGTATATCATAATTATCAACATTTTAAATTACCAAAAATTTATAAAGGTGACGATAAACATTTTGATATTTTCAAGCCGGCTAGAATTACCGAAGCTGCGATTATTAAGAAAATTATAACTACAGGACCAGATACCAATATGATTTTATTAAGTAATGGATCAATTTTGAAATTTTCAATAAATGTAAACGATATTAAAAATACAAAATATATTCCCGTATGGAAAGCTTATGATGGTGAATTGGTAGCGATCGATTTAGATTTATCGAATGACGGTTCGGTTGTATTATGTACTAAATCAGGACAAGTTTTTGTTAAATCTGTACAATCTAATCAACGAAAATCATCAATGAGTGGTACAACATTACCAATTGCATTATCAAAGAATAAATTTAAAAAGATTGAAAATGTGAATAATATAGTGAGGGTAGTATGTGATTCTAAATTTTCATCGTTTGGTTTTATTAGAGATGATATTGATTTATTACCAATTGAATTAAGAAAGAATAGATTTTTCAAAGATATTGACTATTTATCCAGTGTGAATGAAGTGAATTATTATAGGAAACAAGATCAGTTATTTCAAGCAACTAATAAAACATATATCACGAATTTTTTCATTCTCGATGATTTAGAAGAAAAAGAAGAAGAAGAAGAAGAAGATGATGATGATAAATTACTTGTATCATATCGAAAACATTTCCATGTCAAACCTATTAAATTAGAGAAAACGTATGAAGATTATTCAAATGAAGAAATTGAAATGATTAACGATCTTTTTAATTCAGATGAAGAATATTTTAAATATAAATTTTCAAATGAGATTGAAAATGGGAAAGAATATGATTCACATATTTTGATAAATGGTATTTCAATTGGTTTTCATAAAGAATTATTTAAAATTAGATCGCCGGTATTCAAAAAATTACTTGAATTAAATGATCCTATGGAACATTTAGTTGGTCAAATTAAATCAAATTGGATACCATCAAAATCGGTTTTAAACATTGACAATGTTCACATTTTGTCAATTTTACTATTCATTCATACGATTTATTCCAATCGGAAAGTGGATATTTGGAAACGTTATACTTCAAGACATAATTATCCAAATGGATTAAAATTAGTCCATGATGAATATGATAAATTGTTAAATTCATTTGAAATTAAATATAATCAACCAACTGAATTCATCAATCAATTTCAAAAACTTACATCGCATGGAGACACATTAATTGTATTATCGAATGGTGAGATTTCCGCACATTCCTTTATTTTAAAATCTAGATCAGCATATTTTGAAACTCTATTATCTGATAGATGGGATAATATTAAACAATTGGATTTCACAGGATTGACTGAATTTCAAATGTCATTTATATTGAAATATCTATATGGAGTTTCAAATTTTGAATTATTTGAACAATTTGATTTCAAATTTCACCAACGTGAAGAATTTATAAATTGTTTACTTGAATTGATTGAAATTTCAGATGAATTGTTATTATTCCAATTGAAAGATTTAATCCAATTAGTCATTGGAGAAATGATAAGTTTGGAAAATGTATTAATTTTAATCATTCATGCTGATTATTTGTCGTGTAAAAAATTATTTTATCAATGTTGTTGGTATATATATAACAACTTGGAATTATTAATTTTCGATGCTGCATTTAAAGATATCCCAAATGATTTATTAACCAAGTTGGAATCACAAATTAAATTATTTCAAAATTGTCATCGAATAGATATAAATTGTCATAAGATATGGATTGAAGATGTGAATTTATTGAATCAATTTGTTAATAACATTAATGAATTTAATGAAAATTTTATGAGTGATAGAAAAGGTTATTGTTCATTTGAACCATTGATAGATAATGATAGAAAACCAAGAGAAACAACAACCAAGAAGAAGAAATCAAGAAAGAGTACAAATTCGAACAATGAGATATTAGATTTTAGAAAAAATATCATCAAGAAGGAATATGTACCAACCATTGAAGATGATGAGTTTATAACCGTTGAAAGAAAATCTAAAACAAAATTAAAACAATTATTGCAACCACCGCCCGCAAATCCCGCTACATTGGTTACACCACCCGTGAAACCGAAATTGAAATTGAAATTGAAACCTAATCTTAATGGCCTAACCCCGCATTCGAACTGGGCATCATCACCATCGACAAACCCACCAATTGAAAAATCATCAATATCGATGGAATTTTCAACTATTCAATCACACGATTTAAAATCTAAACCAAAGTTGAAATTTACAAAATTGTCACAAAAGGAGAGAAAGAAATTAGCACAATTACAACAGATTGAGAAAACACCATCGCCGCCTTCGAAACAAAGTTCAAATATAGCACCATGGTCAAATATCGCCACTCAAACTATATCAAATGACTCAATTAATGATTTACCAATATTGGGATCTAGAAAATCTTTGAAATCAAGTGGAAAAATTTCACCACCACCTCGAAAATCTTCGAAATCAAGTGGCAAAATTTCACCACCACCACCTCAAAAATTATCTACATCAATTTCTGAGACAAATTCGATTAATTCAACGACTCCTTCATTACAGGAAATTATGATACAAGAAAGTTTGAGATTAGAACTGTTGAAATTACAAGAAAATGAAAAAACATCTTCATTGCTTGAAATACAACAAGAACAAGAATTCGCAAGATGGTGGGAAGAAGAATCTAAAAGAGTTCAAAAAGAAATGGAAAAATCTAAAAAGCCAGGAAGGAAGAGAAGAATGCAAAAATCAAGGTAGTAGTAGAGACGATTAATTTATTTATTTTATAATACTAAATCTCTAATTCTCTAACAAAATTTTTGCTTTAAAGTAAATTAAAGATATTTTGATTAGATTTCAAGAAACTCAAACGCTATAACAATATTGTCATATATTATCAAACCATATCTATTCATCCGATGTTAGAGCTATTAGAGTTATGTAGTTAATAACTTCAGTGCTTACCGATTTATCATCCTGTAACATCTTTGTAATTGATTTTACTAGGAAACCAACCGTATTCGCTCAAATCAACGTGTCTCTTATTACCAGAACCAATAAATTCCAATCCTTCTTCTTCTAATTTCGATTTCTGTTTAGCTTCAGATGTTCCACCTCTATAACTTATACCACCAGTCGAATTCACGATTCTCCACCATGGAAAGGAATCATAATCGATTTTTTCAGATTCGTCGTCTATTGTATCATTCAATTGTTCAATTATAAATTTACACTGTTTTAAATTCTGGCCAACTACGCGTGAATATGATCTTGGTTTTCCTATTAATTCAGCAATATGTCCATAACTTGTGACTTTACCTTTTGGAACTTTTGTAACTGCCGACATTACTTTGTGATGAACTTTGTTAGGAGTCGATTCCTTTTGTTTTCTATTCATAGTTGAATTTGATAAAGAGTGCTAAAAAAGATAAAATTGCTGCATTAGAAAATAATCTATTTTTTGACTGCAAAAGGGGGGAAATACACATACAGCTTTAAGCATTATAATCGTATATTTCTCAGAGTATTCAATATTGATTCAATATGTAAGTGTATAGAAATGATATCAACTCGTTTAGCATTAGTTCAAGTGAGCTCAATTATTCATATACAACAGGATGTACGGTAAAAAAAAAAACATTTAACTGATTATAAATAAATTAATTTATAGTAGTCCTAATATTCACGGGTAAATATCATATCTTTAGCGTGTTGATTACGTTTTTTTGCGGTAATAATATATTTAAAATGCCTGGAATGTATTATTTGAAGAAGGTATATTAATAAACAATTTTACAATTAGTTATTCGTTAAGGACGAGAAATTCTCTACAGTTTTGAGCTTTCAAGTTGTATCTATTGAAATACGAAATAGATGCAACGATCATCAAAAGCCTTTTGCAAATATGTACCATCTGTCCAATTTAATAATGACATTATAAAATAATACATGATTTCACCCACGTTATAAGGAGGATACATGACATTATGTTATTTTAAGGAAATAATAAAAGAAAATGAAAATTTGTACACAAAAATATATTCAAATCTAAGGAACCAGATCTCCGCTTCTAGTTTTTGTGGCAAATTCACACCCAATTCAAACAATTAAATATCAACCACATATTATATTGAAACGCATATCAAGTGTAAATTAAGTTTTATGAAACTGTGACCAATTAATAGAATGTTTAAATGTGGATTCCAAGATTTTCATTCACAATACAAATGATGAGTTAATTTGTAAAAACTAAACATTTGTGACAAACTGGTAGCTAACAAAAAGTAGTATTACCTCCTGCCCTATTGTTGATAAATTGTAATAAAGTCTTACCAGTTGAATTAATTAAATAGATATGTAAAAATCAGCGATTAATAACTCTTTTCTTTCACAAGTGAATGGAGCATAGCATTTACAAACTTTTTTTCTTCGTTCGTGTTCATTTTGTCCCCCCCCCCGCCCCCCTTACAGAACTGGTTATTATCACCAAGTGGGGATTATGTAATCGTCATTGAGGTGCACTCTGTTTTGATTGCCTCTTGTATATAATGTCTCATGACATGTACAGCTATTGATATCAGTAAGAATGGTTGTGTTTTACCACATGTTCATGTCAAAAGATGGGCTCTTTTATTTTTGCAAGGCTGTTTTATACAAATTTGCACAATGATGTATTTATTAAGCAGTATATAATTTAATCGTTCGATTCCAACCACAAGTTACAATTTTTGATTCGTCGCCATTTATATCTAAATTCATTATTTTATCATTATCTTTAAGCAGTTTAATTTTTATCCAATTATTCACTGACCATAAATTAATACATTCATCGTATGAACCACTTAATAAAGTATTTCCATCATTTGAAAATTTCAAATCAGATATTAATTTAGTATGAGCCGGTATTGTAATTAATTCATTATTTGATCGATTGATTTTTCTAAAATCCCAAATTTTAACTGAACAATCACCGGACCCAGAAGCTAAATAATATCCATTACAAGACCAATCCAATGAATATATAGGTTTTGAATGTCCAATTAAATTTGTCAATAATCTACCCGATCTCAAATCCCAAATTTTTACAATCCCATCTAAACCAGATGTTGTGAAAATAGATCCATCTGGGTGCAATGCACTTGTGAAAATTTCCTTTGAATGACCTTCTTGTTGATAAATTTCTTGTTGTTTGGAAATATCCCATAATTTCCAAGTTTGGTCAAAAGATGTAGACATTAAAAATTGATTTAAATTATGGAATTTGATGCTTGTTATTCTATTTAAATGTGCTTGTTTTATTGAAGTCGGCTTTTTCATATCATCCCAAAGATTAATCGTACCTTCATTACCACCAGATACTAAAATTCCACTTAAGTTGTAATCTAATACAACTTTTTCACTATGATAATTTGAATGGGTTCGCTGCACTTGTAAATTCACTGAATCTAGTATATTAATCGATCCGTCCCATGATCCTACTGCGATTAAATCGTTTGAAGGGTTGAATTTTATACATCCTAAAGCCCTTGTATTATTTGGAATAGTTTGAGATCCATATAATTCAAATTGTTTATAGTGGTGAATAATATTTCTGCGATGTTTTAAATATGAAGTTTCATCAAAACTTCTGATTAATTCTTTAGTTTTATTTATCCTTTCATTTGACTTCAAAAGGGAATTTTTTAATATTTTCAATCGTATATCTTGTAATGCATCTGATCCAGGCGTATAAAATTCTTCATCGTCTTCGGAGTCAATATCCTCTTCATCTTGATCATTATCTTGGATTAAATTTATGAGTCGTAGCTTTCTATCATGGTTTGATTCATCTGGTAGTACAATAGGTTGATTCAATTCTTTTAATTTCTCCCGCACTTCGTCATCAGTTTCAATATTATTGATAATTGGTATTTCATCGAAATTCATTAAAGAGATTTTCAATATTTTTTTTTTTCCATACGTACAGAGGAAAACATAATTATATATTTGTTGTAAGATTTGATAACATACAAAATATAGTACACCATCAAATCCCCAAGAAATTTGGTTAGATAGCTATCATAATTGCTACTCTTGATTTGTTATTTCAAGAATTTTCAAGTTAACAATACATTTTATGCAAAAACGAAGCAGATGTTAATTTAATTAAACATGATTGATAAATGAATGACCTGGTAATAAAGTCATAGTACACGTTGTTGTTCTCTTCTTTAGATTTTAGCGTAAATTATATAACATTACCCTCTGTAAAAATGATATTTACCATTAGTCAACTATTGGGATTTCCTTATTCTCAAATTAAATACAATGAGAAAATGAAATGGTAATTGTTTGATTAAGATTATACGCAATGAATCTGATCAACCACACCACAATAACTATGGAAACTGTTTTTTTCTTTTTTTTTTTCTTCTTCTGTTCTTAATAAACACCATTGATTGACGAAATTGGATATTTTTCCATCACATATTGGTTCAAATCGATTAATTCTAGTTGTGAATTTTGTAATACAATATAATGAAAATATGTCAATGATAGAAACACAATTAGGTATATTATAATAAAGGAGATATTCAAGTTCAGAATAAACTTCCACAATAAATTATTAGTGTGATATGAATACATTTAAAAGAAATGGGTATAATTGAGATAAAAAAAATGGTGGAAATTTAGAGGGTATTTATATTTAAATTTGTATAGCGACGTTTTGCTGTATTAATTCTTTTCTATTGTTCTCATCTATTTTTTTTTTATACAACCGAGCTTCAAATAAACAACAAATCGCTTAAGCGGTGATTCTCCATTACAATCTGTTTACATGCAAATTTGGCAATATTGAATTCGAAAAATCGATTGTAAGACTTTGTGGTAACTACATATATTACTCTTAAAGTACGACTCGATATATCCCCGCAAATGGTCGTTACGATAAAAAAAGAATTTCTTCAATACAACACACAATGGAAAAGTTTGGGGAAAAAGTGAATTTGAACATCGGGATATAACAGAAGGTAAAGTAATATGCAAATATCGATGAGGAAGTATATATGAATCTGGCTTAGTCTAAAATCTATCTAATCTAATTCGCTAATTATAAATGGCTGTAAATTCGCTATTACTGGTTAAAGCAGCTGCCTGCATATTACAAGGTGACCTTCAGTGGGAATTGACTACTTGTTTTTAATACAAATTGTGGTGTTTTTCCAAGATTGAAGACATGTTGAAGATATTGCGTAATAGCTGGGAAACCTCAACATGACTATCGTGCTTTAAATAGCTTCCATTGTGTCTTGTCTACTGTTTATCAAGTGTTGCATACTAACAATAGAAATAGAAATATACGGTGAGATGGTTATGCACGACCTGTTAACTGTATAACGAGATTGAGATTTTTACAGCAAATGACGGTTCAGCTCAATGGGAGAAAAAGAAAGACAAGAAAAAAAAAAATAATTACACCAAAATACAATAACCAGGCAAACTTAACCAATCCAGTTTGGATTCATTAGCTGTCAACAATATACTGTGTCGTCATGAGTTTGATTAAACTATCCAACTCCTTGGTGCGCCACAACCACCATAATCTAAATATACTACTCAAACCTATTGTTTCATCATCCCTTGTATATAATCAATTTTCAAAATTTCATACTTCCACAAACTTACTTTTCAAACCAACAGTATACACTTTCAACAAAATAACTAAATCTGTATTACTATCACAGGCCAATAATAGAATATCTCGATTTTTCATCCATTTGAAATGGCCGTTTATTCGAAATTCCAAGTTGTCTCCATTTGCATTAATTTCACCATTTATTTCTTCATTCATACTAGGTAATTTATTATGGATTATACTAGGCACCACTACTTTCACTTTAAGTTTAATTTATATTTTGTACTATTTGGATTCACTTTTCAATGATGAATCTAAAATTATGGGCCCACTTACAAATAGTATACTTTCATATGGTTTGGGACTAAATTTAAAATTTGAAACAAACAACTTTTATCATAATTTACCCGAATTCAAAGATGGGAAAATAAGGTTCAAGAATTTAATCATTACAAATAAAGAAAATGAGGATTTCTCATTTAAAGGAAAAATTGAATTTTTGGAAATGACACTAAGTTTTAATAAATGGTACGAAGGTAATGGATTAATATATAATTTGGAAATTTACGGTTTAAATGGAGAGTTTACTAAAATTAAACCAATCTTACCGGTTAAAGAAGTTTGTGAATCGATGCATTATGAAAATGAAATTGAAACTGTAAATCCTGACAAGAAGAAGTTTTATTCATTAATTGATAAAAATTATTTATTTGATCATGTTAAAATCTTTGACTCGATTATTAAAATAAATGATGATTTACCAATCACAATAAATATTTTCAATTGTGATTTACCAAAATTAAGAGGTGATAAAGTTTTAATTGATGTTTTCAATGCAAATAATATAAGTGGTGCAATAAATAATAGTTTATTTACTATACATAAAAAGCAAAATTATCAAAATGACAATAATAAGGTAATACGATTTAAATTGGATTCGATAGATTTGGCAAATATTAATAATAAATCTTTCAATTGGTTAGTTCAAGGTAAAGCTGAGATTATTGCCGATATAAAATTACCAAAAGAAGAGAATTTGATTAATGAATCTATGAGTGATATAATTTTAAATAATTTATTTTACAGAACACCAAAGAAAATCGAAGTTTCCGATTCAGATTCAGATTCATTATTAAAAGATGCTGTGAATGCTATTTATTATACTTTTAAAAAGGAAAATAAACAACCAATTGAGTCAAAAACTGCTGCTTATGCTATAGTCAATTTTAAAATTAAATTAAAAGATTTACAAGCAAGTTTACCAAAGAATTTACCAGTATCCCAAGATCATCAGCCATTTATTTCATTAACTGATTTAAGATCTTTAATTCAATTCATTAATCAAAACGAAACTCATTTAATAATCAATTCACAGGTGATTGAAAAATTAACTGATCTTTATAATATTGATACGTTTTCAGATTTAAAAATCATCGATAATTTAATTTATGACATTTATGAAGAATTTAAATTGTTAGTTAAAGATAATGAAAAGAGAATATATCATGAAAAATCATGGTCTCAAAGTCTAGCCACTCAATTACTAGTAATTGGTTTAGGCGCAATTGTATAAAGGAACTTTTTTATTTATTTATTTATTTATTTATTTATTTATTTATTTATTTATTTATTTGAATTTACATTGGGACAGGTTATCCCTTTTGATGTGTCTTGCGTATTTATCCTTTGACCAACTGTATCTAATTCCTTCAGTTCTCCGTTGTGAACATAGATGATGAATTTTCATTGATTGTATGTTGCAACGACTAATTTTCATTCATGATTTCTATTTCTCGTTTTGCGCCAATACCTAATACTAGGCCCCTTTTGCGATTCTCCAATTTGGGCTTGGGCTTAACTTTCTTTTCATCTTCATTGTATCCTAACTTGTAGAAAAGCTAAACCGAATTCTTCAATTGGTATTATTTGTTCTTCATCTTAGATCAAACTTTGATTCTGAATTA
>JAJMBM010000080.1:20434-40967 GCA_030565325.1 Insectozyma coleopterorum
TCTAAGATGAAGAACAAATGATACCAATTGAAGAATTTGGTTTAACGTTTGTACAAGTTAGGATACAATGAAGATGAAAAGAAAGTTGAGCCCAAGCCCAAATTGGAGAATCGCAAAAGGGGCCTAGTATTAGGCATTGGCGCAAAGCGAGAAATAGAAATCATGAATGAAAATAAGAATTCAAAGAAAGAATCGGTGATAATTCAGAATCAAAGTTTGATCTAAGATGAAGAACAAATAATACCAATTGAAGAATTCGGTTTAGCTTTTCTACAAGTTAGGATACAATGAAGATGAAAAGAAAGTTAAGCCCAAGCCCAAATTGGAGAATCGCAAAAGGGGCCTAGTATTAGGTATTGGCGCAAAACGAGAAATAGAAATCATGAATGAAAATTAGTCGTTGCAACATACAATCAATGAAAATTCATCATCTATGTTCACAACGGAGAACTGAAGGAATTAGATACAGTTGGTCAAAGGATAAATACGCAAGACACATCAAAAGGGATAACCTGTCCCAATGTAAATTCAAATAAATAAATAAATAAATAAATAAATAAATAAATAAATAAATAAATAAAAAAGTTCCTTTATACAATTGCGCCTAAACCAATTACTAGTAATTGAGTGGCTAGACTTTGAGACCATGATTTTTCATGATATATTCTCTTTTCATTATCTTTAACTAACAATTTAAATTCTTCATAAATGTCATAAATTAAATTATCGATGATTTTTAAATCTGAAAACGTATCAATATTATAAAGATCAGTTAATTTTTCAATCACCTGTGAATTGATTATTAAATGAGTTTCGTTTTGATTAATGAATTGAATTAAAGATCTTAAATCAGTTAATGAAATAAATGGCTGATGATCTTGGGATACTGGTAAATTCTTTGGTAAACTTGCTTGTAAATCTTTTAATTTAATTTTAAAATTGACTATAGCATAAGCAGCAGTTTTTGACTCAATTGGTTGTTTATTTTCCTTTTTAAAAGTATAATAAATAGCATTCACAGCATCTTTTAATAATGAATCTGAATCTGAATCGGAAACTTCGATTTTCTTTGGTGTTCTGTAAAATAAATTATTTAAAATTATATCACTCATAGATTCATTAATCAAATTCTCTTCTTTTGGTAATTTTATATCGGCAATAATCTCAGCTTTACCTTGAACTAACCAATTGAAAGATTTATTATTAATATTTGCCAAATCTATCGAATCCAATTTAAATCGTATTACCTTATTATTGTCATTTTGATAATTTTGCTTTTTATGTATAGTAAATAAACTATTATTTATTGCACCACTTATATTATTTGCATTGAAAACATCAATTAAAACTTTATCACCTCTTAATTTTGGTAAATCACAATTGAAAATATTTATTGTGATTGGTAAATCATCATTTATTTTAATAATCGAGTCAAAGATTTTAACATGATCAAATAAATAATTTTTATCAATTAATGAATAAAACTTCTTCTTGTCAGGATTTACAGTTTCAATTTCATTTTCATAATGCATCGATTCACAAACTTCTTTAACCGGTAAGATTGGTTTAATTTTAGTAAACTCTCCATTTAAACCGTAAATTTCCAAATTATATATTAATCCATTACCTTCGTACCATTTATTAAAACTTAGTGTCATTTCCAAAAATTCAATTTTTCCTTTAAATGAGAAATCCTCATTTTCTTTATTTGTAATGATTAAATTCTTGAACCTTATTTTCCCATCTTTGAATTCGGGTAAATTATGATAAAAGTTGTTTGTTTCAAATTTTAAATTTAGTCCCAAACCATATGAAAGTATACTATTTGTAAGTGGGCCCATAATTTTAGATTCATCATTGAAAAGTGAATCCAAATAGTACAAAATATAAATTAAACTTAAAGTGAAAGTAGTGGTGCCTAGTATAATCCATAATAAATTACCTAGTATGAATGAAGAAATAAATGGTGAAATTAATGCAAATGGAGACAACTTGGAATTTCGAATAAACGGCCATTTCAAATGGATGAAAAATCGAGATATTCTATTATTGGCCTGTGATAGTAATACAGATTTAGTTATTTTGTTGAAAGTGTATACTGTTGGTTTGAAAAGTAAGTTTGTGGAAGTATGAAATTTTGAAAATTGATTATATACAAGGGATGATGAAACAATAGGTTTGAGTAGTATATTTAGATTATGGTGGTTGTGGCGCACCAAGGAGTTGGATAGTTTAATCAAACTCATGACGACACAGTATATTGTTGACAGCTAATGAATCCAAACTGGATTGGTTAAGTTTGCCTGGTTATTGTATTTTGGTGTAATTATTTTTTTTTTTCTTGTCTTTCTTTTTCTCCCATTGAGCTGAACCGTCATTTGCTGTAAAAATCTCAATCTCGTTATACAGTTAACAGGTCGTGCATAACCATCTCACCGTATATTTCTATTTCTATTGTTAGTATGCAACACTTGATAAACAGTAGACAAGACACAATGGAAGCTATTTAAAGCACGATAGTCATGTTGAGGTTTCCCAGCTATTACGCAATATCTTCAACATGTCTTCAATCTTGGAAAAACACCACAATTTGTATTAAAAACAAGTAGTCAATTCCCACTGAAGGTCACCTTGTAATATGCAGGCAGCTGCTTTAACCAGTAATAGCGAATTTACAGCCATTTATAATTAGCGAATTAGATTAGATAGATTTTAGACTAAGCCAGATTCATATATACTTCCTCATCGATATTTGCATATTACTTTACCTTCTGTTATATCCCGATGTTCAAATTCACTTTTTCCCCAAACTTTTCCATTGTGTGTTGTATTGAAGAAATTCTTTTTTTATCGTAACGACCATTTGCGGGGATATATCGAGTCGTACTTTAAGAGTAATATATGTAGTTACCACAAAGTCTTACAATCGATTTTTCGAATTCAATATTGCCAAATTTGCATGTAAACAGATTGTAATGGAGAATCACCGCTTAAGCGATTTGTTGTTTATTTGAAGCTCGGTTGTATAAAAAAAAAATAGATGAGAACAATAGAAAAGAATTAATACAGCAAAACGTCGCTATACAAATTTAAATATAAATACCCTCTAAATTTCCACCATTTTTTTTATCTCAATTATACCCATTTCTTTTAAATGTATTCATATCACACTAATAATTTATTGTGGAAGTTTATTCTGAACTTGAATATCTCCTTTATTATAATATACCTAATTGTGTTTCTATCATTGACATATTTTCATTATATTGTATTACAAAATTCACAACTAGAATTAATCGATTTGAACCAATATGTGATGGAAAAATATCCAATTTCGTCAATCAATGGTGTTTATTAAGAACAGAAGAAGAAAAAAAAAAAGAAAAAAACAGTTTCCATAGTTATTGTGGTGTGGTTGATCAGATTCATTGCGTATAATCTTAATCAAACAATTACCATTTCATTTTCTCATTGTATTTAATTTGAGAATAAGGAAATCCCAATAGTTGACTAATGGTAAATATCATTTTTACAGAGGGTAATGTTATATAATTTACGCTAAAATCTAAAGAAGAGAACAACAACGTGTACTATGACTTTATTACCAGGTCATTCATTTATCAATCATGTTTAATTAAATTAACATCTGCTTCGTTTTTGCATAAAATGTATTGTTAACTTGAAAATTCTTGAAATAACAAATCAAGAGTAGCAATTATGATAGCTATCTAACCAAATTTCTTGGGGATTTGATGGTGTACTATATTTTGTATGTTATCAAATCTTACAACAAATATATAATTATGTTTTCCTCTGTACGTATGGAAAAAAAAAAATATTGAAAATCTCTTTAATGAATTTCGATGAAATACCAATTATCAATAATATTGAAACTGATGACGAAGTGCGGGAGAAATTAAAAGAATTGAATCAACCTATTGTACTACCAGATGAATCAAACCATGATAGAAAGCTACGACTCATAAATTTAATCCAAGATAATGATCAAGATGAAGAGGATATTGACTCCGAAGACGATGAAGAATTTTATACGCCTGGATCAGATGCATTACAAGATATACGATTGAAAATATTAAAAAATTCCCTTTTGAAGTCAAATGAAAGGATAAATAAAACTAAAGAATTAATCAGAAGTTTTGATGAAACTTCATATTTAAAACATCGCAGAAATATTATTCACCACTATAAACAATTTGAATTATATGGATCTCAAACTATTCCAAATAATACAAGGGCTTTAGGATGTATAAAATTCAACCCTTCAAACGATTTAATCGCAGTAGGATCATGGGACGGATCGATTAATATACTAGATTCAGTGAATTTACAAGTGCAGCGAACCCATTCAAATTATCATAGTGAAAAAGTTGTATTAGATTACAACTTAAGTGGAATTTTAGTATCTGGTGGTAATGAAGGTACGATTAATCTTTGGGATGATATGAAAAAGCCGACTTCAATAAAACAAGCACATTTAAATAGAATAACAAGCATCAAATTCCATAATTTAAATCAATTTTTAATGTCTACATCTTTTGACCAAACTTGGAAATTATGGGATATTTCCAAACAACAAGAAATTTATCAACAAGAAGGTCATTCAAAGGAAATTTTCACAAGTGCATTGCACCCAGATGGATCTATTTTCACAACATCTGGTTTAGATGGGATTGTAAAAATTTGGGATTTGAGATCGGGTAGATTATTGACAAATTTAATTGGACATTCAAAACCTATATATTCATTGGATTGGTCTTGTAATGGATATTATTTAGCTTCTGGGTCCGGTGATTGTTCAGTTAAAATTTGGGATTTTAGAAAAATCAATCGATCAAATAATGAATTAATTACAATACCGGCTCATACTAAATTAATATCTGATTTGAAATTTTCAAATGATGGAAATACTTTATTAAGTGGTTCATACGATGAATGTATTAATTTATGGTCAGTGAATAATTGGATAAAAATTAAACTGCTTAAAGATAATGATAAAATAATGAATTTAGATATAAATGGCGACGAATCAAAAATTGTAACTTGTGGTTGGAATCGAACGATTAAATTATATACTGCTTAATAAATACATCATTGTGCAAATTTGTATAAAACAGCCTTGCAAAAATAAAAGAGCCCATCTTTTGACATGAACATGTGGTAAAACACAACCATTCTTACTGATATCAATAGCTGTACATGTCATGAGACATTATATACAAGAGGCAATCAAAACAGAGTGCACCTCAATGACGATTACATAATCCCCACTTGGTGATAATAACCAGTTCTGTAAGGGGGGCGGGGGGGGGGACAAAATGAACACGAACGAAGAAAAAAAGTTTGTAAATGCTATGCTCCATTCACTTGTGAAAGAAAAGAGTTATTAATCGCTGATTTTTACATATCTATTTAATTAATTCAACTGGTAAGACTTTATTACAATTTATCAACAATAGGGCAGGAGGTAATACTACTTTTTGTTAGCTACCAGTTTGTCACAAATGTTTAGTTTTTACAAATTAACTCATCATTTGTATTGTGAATGAAAATCTTGGAATCCACATTTAAACATTCTATTAATTGGTCACAGTTTCATAAAACTTAATTTACACTTGATATGCGTTTCAATATAATATGTGGTTGATATTTAATTGTTTGAATTGGGTGTGAATTTGCCACAAAAACTAGAAGCGGAGATCTGGTTCCTTAGATTTGAATATATTTTTGTGTACAAATTTTCATTTTCTTTTATTATTTCCTTAAAATAACATAATGTCATGTATCCTCCTTATAACGTGGGTGAAATCATGTATTATTTTATAATGTCATTATTAAATTGGACAGATGGTACATATTTGCAAAAGGCTTTTGATGATCGTTGCATCTATTTCGTATTTCAATAGATACAACTTGAAAGCTCAAAACTGTAGAGAATTTCTCGTCCTTAACGAATAACTAATTGTAAAATTGTTTATTAATATACCTTCTTCAAATAATACATTCCAGGCATTTTAAATATATTATTACCGCAAAAAAACGTAATCAACACGCTAAAGATATGATATTTACCCGTGAATATTAGGACTACTATAAATTAATTTATTTATAATCAGTTAAATGTTTTTTTTTTTACCGTACATCCTGTTGTATATGAATAATTGAGCTCACTTGAACTAATGCTAAACGAGTTGATATCATTTCTATACACTTACATATTGAATCAATATTGAATACTCTGAGAAATATACGATTATAATGCTTAAAGCTGTATGTGTATTTCCCCCCTTTTGCAGTCAAAAAATAGATTATTTTCTAATGCAGCAATTTTATCTTTTTTAGCACTCTTTATCAAATTCAACTATGAATAGAAAACAAAAGGAATCGACTCCTAACAAAGTTCATCACAAAGTAATGTCGGCAGTTACAAAAGTTCCAAAAGGTAAAGTCACAAGTTATGGACATATTGCTGAATTAATAGGAAAACCAAGATCATATTCACGCGTAGTTGGCCAGAATTTAAAACAGTGTAAATTTATAATTGAACAATTGAATGATACAATAGACGACGAATCTGAAAAAATCGATTATGATTCCTTTCCATGGTGGAGAATCGTGAATTCGACTGGTGGTATAAGTTATAGAGGTGGAACATCTGAAGCTAAACAGAAATCGAAATTAGAAGAAGAAGGATTGGAATTTATTGGTTCTGGTAATAAGAGACACGTTGATTTGAGCGAATACGGTTGGTTTCCTAGTAAAATCAATTACAAAGATGTTACAGGATGATAAATCGGTAAGCACTGAAGTTATTAACTACATAACTCTAATAGCTCTAACATCGGATGAATAGATATGGTTTGATAATATATGACAATATTGTTATAGCGTTTGAGTTTCTTGAAATCTAATCAAAATATCTTTAATTTACTTTAAAGCAAAAATTTTGTTAGAGAATTAGAGATTTAGTATTATAAAATAAATAAATTAATCGTCTCTACTACTACCTTGATTTTTGCATTCTTCTCTTCCTTCCTGGCTTTTTAGATTTTTCCATTTCTTTTTGAACTCTTTTAGATTCTTCTTCCCACCATCTTGCGAATTCTTGTTCTTGTTGTATTTCAAGCAATGAAGATGTTTTTTCATTTTCTTGTAATTTCAACAGTTCTAATCTCAAACTTTCTTGTATCATAATTTCCTGTAATGAAGGAGTCGTTGAATTAATCGAATTTGTCTCAGAAATTGATGTAGATAATTTTTGAGGTGGTGGTGGTGAAATTTTGCCACTTGATTTCGAAGATTTTCGAGGTGGTGGTGAAATTTTTCCACTTGATTTCAAAGATTTTCTAGATCCCAATATTGGTAAATCATTAATTGAGTCATTTGATATAGTTTGAGTGGCGATATTTGACCATGGTGCTATATTTGAACTTTGTTTCGAAGGCGGCGATGGTGTTTTCTCAATCTGTTGTAATTGTGCTAATTTCTTTCTCTCCTTTTGTGACAATTTTGTAAATTTCAACTTTGGTTTAGATTTTAAATCGTGTGATTGAATAGTTGAAAATTCCATCGATATTGATGATTTTTCAATTGGTGGGTTTGTCGATGGTGATGATGCCCAGTTCGAATGCGGGGTTAGGCCATTAAGATTAGGTTTCAATTTCAATTTCAATTTCGGTTTCACGGGTGGTGTAACCAATGTAGCGGGATTTGCGGGCGGTGGTTGCAATAATTGTTTTAATTTTGTTTTAGATTTTCTTTCAACGGTTATAAACTCATCATCTTCAATGGTTGGTACATATTCCTTCTTGATGATATTTTTTCTAAAATCTAATATCTCATTGTTCGAATTTGTACTCTTTCTTGATTTCTTCTTCTTGGTTGTTGTTTCTCTTGGTTTTCTATCATTATCTATCAATGGTTCAAATGAACAATAACCTTTTCTATCACTCATAAAATTTTCATTAAATTCATTAATGTTATTAACAAATTGATTCAATAAATTCACATCTTCAATCCATATCTTATGACAATTTATATCTATTCGATGACAATTTTGAAATAATTTAATTTGTGATTCCAACTTGGTTAATAAATCATTTGGGATATCTTTAAATGCAGCATCGAAAATTAATAATTCCAAGTTGTTATATATATACCAACAACATTGATAAAATAATTTTTTACACGACAAATAATCAGCATGAATGATTAAAATTAATACATTTTCCAAACTTATCATTTCTCCAATGACTAATTGGATTAAATCTTTCAATTGGAATAATAACAATTCATCTGAAATTTCAATCAATTCAAGTAAACAATTTATAAATTCTTCACGTTGGTGAAATTTGAAATCAAATTGTTCAAATAATTCAAAATTTGAAACTCCATATAGATATTTCAATATAAATGACATTTGAAATTCAGTCAATCCTGTGAAATCCAATTGTTTAATATTATCCCATCTATCAGATAATAGAGTTTCAAAATATGCTGATCTAGATTTTAAAATAAAGGAATGTGCGGAAATCTCACCATTCGATAATACAATTAATGTGTCTCCATGCGATGTAAGTTTTTGAAATTGATTGATGAATTCAGTTGGTTGATTATATTTAATTTCAAATGAATTTAACAATTTATCATATTCATCATGGACTAATTTTAATCCATTTGGATAATTATGTCTTGAAGTATAACGTTTCCAAATATCCACTTTCCGATTGGAATAAATCGTATGAATGAATAGTAAAATTGACAAAATGTGAACATTGTCAATGTTTAAAACCGATTTTGATGGTATCCAATTTGATTTAATTTGACCAACTAAATGTTCCATAGGATCATTTAATTCAAGTAATTTTTTGAATACCGGCGATCTAATTTTAAATAATTCTTTATGAAAACCAATTGAAATACCATTTATCAAAATATGTGAATCATATTCTTTCCCATTTTCAATCTCATTTGAAAATTTATATTTAAAATATTCTTCATCTGAATTAAAAAGATCGTTAATCATTTCAATTTCTTCATTTGAATAATCTTCATACGTTTTCTCTAATTTAATAGGTTTGACATGGAAATGTTTTCGATATGATACAAGTAATTTATCATCATCATCTTCTTCTTCTTCTTCTTCTTTTTCTTCTAAATCATCGAGAATGAAAAAATTCGTGATATATGTTTTATTAGTTGCTTGAAATAACTGATCTTGTTTCCTATAATAATTCACTTCATTCACACTGGATAAATAGTCAATATCTTTGAAAAATCTATTCTTTCTTAATTCAATTGGTAATAAATCAATATCATCTCTAATAAAACCAAACGATGAAAATTTAGAATCACATACTACCCTCACTATATTATTCACATTTTCAATCTTTTTAAATTTATTCTTTGATAATGCAATTGGTAATGTTGTACCACTCATTGATGATTTTCGTTGATTAGATTGTACAGATTTAACAAAAACTTGTCCTGATTTAGTACATAATACAACCGAACCGTCATTCGATAAATCTAAATCGATCGCTACCAATTCACCATCATAAGCTTTCCATACGGGAATATATTTTGTATTTTTAATATCGTTTACATTTATTGAAAATTTCAAAATTGATCCATTACTTAATAAAATCATATTGGTATCTGGTCCTGTAGTTATAATTTTCTTAATAATCGCAGCTTCGGTAATTCTAGCCGGCTTGAAAATATCAAAATGTTTATCGTCACCTTTATAAATTTTTGGTAATTTAAAATGTTGATAATTATGATATACATGGATATCATTTTGAACAGTCACTACACAAGTAATTAATTCACTGGTAGTAACACATTTAATCTCATCTCGAAGTGTCACAATTTTGGGTAATTGAACTTCTCCTTTTATTGATTCATCTTGTAATTTAACTTCAATATCTCCATGACATAGAATCCCCATTTGTCCAACATTCAAACCCCAGAAATAAAGATTGTTCCTTGACCATGTAACCGAATGAATCTTTGAAACTTGTACACCTAATAATAATTCTTTCTGTTTTAAATTCACTAATATTGGACTTGATACATAATCGTCCAAATAATTTTTTGATTTTTGATTCGGGACACCCAATTGATTGAAACTATTCAACCCCCATGCGTAGATTTCGTTATCTTCAGTTAAAACAATTGAGTGGTTATTTGATATTGAAACGTCAGTACAATCAGATATTAATTCAACTTTTTTAAAATTAAAACAATTTTTTAAATTCTCATGTCCTAATCTGCCTCGAGATCCAATACCTGAAGAGTATAAATTACCATCATGTGTAATTATAGTTGAATGGTTTTTTGAAATTGCAAATTTCTTATACCTTGGTCGTTTCATTATTTCATAAATTTGCGTCTCATCTTGTTCATTTTTAAACGCATCATGGGGAATTCTACTTGGTGTCGATCTATCTGTTGAGTCACCCAATCCTAATTGATAATTTGTATTACAACCAAGAACATAAATTTCAGACCCACCTCGTATATCACCATCCCAATGAATTTGATTACGTTTGTTTCTGAAAATAAATTCATATCCTTCATTGGTAATATATTGGGGGATCCAAATTAAATCTTTAAAGTCGTTATTCATCAATTGTACGGGAACATTCCCGTTTCTATCTTTACATTTAAGCAAATCAATTAATTGTGTATTAAAAATTAAAGTATTGATTGAACGGAAATATCCTAATAAAATCTTAAGTATTGAAATTCGTTTGTGAAAAATTATATAATGCAAAACATTCCATCCATTTTCGTAATCGCAAGTTAACAAAATTGTATCAATAAATTCATGTTTCAAAATCAATTTAAAGTATTCAATATTGTTGATTAAAATTAAAACATGTAATATTGTTCTTCCAAAAATGTCTCTTTTTAATAATTCATCTTTACTAAGTTGTTGCAAATTTGGAATATCAATATTCATGTTGTTCAGATCTTTAACACATTGGCCTGGTGTAAATATTAAGTGTTGGTTGTAAAGATGAATATTGATTATTTTTTTTATGTCGCGTTGATAAAAAAATGTGGTTAATTAAATTCACCACGTTTCAACAAGTTATCAACCAACGCGGTCATTCAATATCTAGTCCAACAAACAAAAAAAAAAGGATAGCATGTGATGTGATAGATGAACGTAAATCTTTATGTATTTTTAAATATCAGTCATTTAGTCATAAGACTATAGGATAGTAATTATTTGTAAGTCGTGCATTGACGGATAATTTAATGGCTGCAAATTATATGGAAGCGCAAAGGATGAGTATTCTATGCATAGAAGCTATAGATATTCAATATGGTTAATATTAGTACACTGTATTCTACGCTTGAAAAGTTAATCAACATTTATTGTGTCAAATGGTAACGCTCAATTTGATTTAAAGTAATGAAATTTTCAAGATACTAACAATTGTAAACTTAAAAACACACAAACTTTATAATTATTGAAAAACAACAGTGGATCAATTTACTATGTTGTAAATCAAAAATCTTTATCTCGATGGTTAGAGCAGGATACACTAGAATATAGTTGACTTACTTGAAAATCACAAACTTAATATTTGTTTTTTGTATTCTGATAAAGAATACAAATTGAATAGTGAAAAGGTTTATCAATTGATATTCAAAAGAGTAACAGAAAAATCGACATTTAAATTAATATTTCACAAGAAATTAATATTTGTTATTTTAATCAAATCCAAACACTATAGTTTCGAAAAGTCGTTATTTTTTTTTTTTTTTTCTTTAGAAAGACATATAATTGGAGTCATGAATCACAAGTAACCATCCATCATAAGACATCAGGATCGGTCGATAGTGCACTCAAAAAAGAGGTCCTACCTACGTTCACTTTCATTACGCGTACGGTTTTTACACCCAAACACACGCATAGACGTTAGACTTCTTAGTCCGTGTTTCAAGACGGGCGACTTAAGATCATTATACCAACATCCTAGATAAAAATCGCAGTCCTCGGTCTAAACTGGCAGCATCAATGAAGACTATAACACATCACAAGTAATGCCACATTTCTTTACCATTATCCTACCGTTCAAACCGATGCTGGCCCGATAAACTATAGAGGCTGCCCCCCGAAGAAACAACATATAAAATATCAAGTCTGATCTACTAACCGATTGTAATTGGAAGGTCATTTTGAATCACAAAGAACTAACAGTGATTGTAATTGGGATGTACCTAATATTATTATCTTTGTTGAAATTTTGAAGCTACCAAATATAAAGAATTTAGGAGGTGATAGATAACGCCAATTTGTTTTTTCAATTGACATAACGCCATTTGTAATTTACATTCTGAAAGGGTATTATATATATATATATATATATTTAATCAAGTAGATCATCTAATAAAAATGCACTTGCAACGATTTTCTTCTTGATACTACTGATTTTACCAGTTGGACTAATTTTTGGTCTTATATTTCTCATCTTTTGTGGTAAAAACTCATCTTCCACCAAATATTCCCAATTTGTAATGCCTTTCTTTTTATAATAGTTACTTGAACGTTCAATCATTTTATTGTAAAATGGTTTTAAAACTTCAATTATACTTTGATCGTTTTGTTTCATTTCACAAACTTTATAATTTTCCAAGTCTTGGAATTTATTACGTTTATTCTTGGTAAATTGTTGTTGTTGATTACGTTGATGTAATAATAATATTGGAATTGATGAACTCAACATGTTAAATTCTTTATCTAAACCCAACTCTTTAAAACCAAAGAAATCTTCTTGTAATTCATTACTAAAATCACCAGTGACAAATTGTTCTGAATTATCATCGAAATTTTTTTCATCAAAATTGGCTAAGCTTGGTCTTAATAAATCTTTAAGAAAATTTGATAAATTTTCTCGAAGTGTTTTTAATTTTTCTTGTATTTTAATAATTTTTTCTTTTATAAAGGTGTATAAATCATCTGGTTTAGTTACACCAGATTCTAATAATGTTGATAAAAGGATATTAATTGTAGATAATTGATTTGGCGATGATGATTCAATCTTTTGTTTAATTGTTTTAGCCATATTTCCTAGATATTGTTCTGCTACATTTGCCAAACAATTTATTGCATCAGATTCAGTTTTTTCGAATCCAGTCATCATGGCAATTTTTGAAGTTGCTTTTCGTATAACTGAAAAATTTATTTCTTCATCAAATGATTCTTGAATCTCTTCAATAAATGGTGAATCAACTTCTTTTAAAGTTGGTATTTCTGGTTGTTTCATTTGTGTATGATGAACAAATTGTTGTGTTTGCATTTGTCTAATTAAAGATATTTTAAAACAAATTTTTCTAATTTCTTGTATTTCAGATATATTTTCAAGGTATAGTTTATTTAAACCATTATTACCATTTATAAACTTGTTTTCATGTTTCTGAGTTTTCAACATTGATTCAACTAAATCGTTTTCTATTTTATCCAAGTCTTCATTACTTATTCCAGAGTATAATCCCGGAATACCACCAGTGATATCGTATTCTAATAAATACGGTTCATCTTCTAATAAATTATCCGTCTTGTTTACAGCTTCTTGATTTAAATAATGGTTGAAATTTGTCATTTCATTTGGTTTTCTGATGATTGCAGGTGCATTTGATCTTAATTCGTTATTATTATTGAATAAGTTTGCTCTTTGTTCACAATAATTTGCTCTTGATTTTGCAGTTAAAACTCTCCACGCTTGTAATTCACGGTCAAATTCATCTTCAATTTCATATTTCAATTCCTCATCAACTTCTTCATCGGAGATATCAGCTGGTATATCTTCAACTAAATCTATAGTAACCGGAGTCATAATTTTTTCATCAGGTTCAATCTTCAATTCATCGTGTCTTGTTTTCCTACCTTTCACCGATTTACCTTCTAAATGTTCTTCTTCTTCTTCTTCTTGTACATCGGATCTATTTCTAATTTTAATATCGGGAATGGTGGGTATTAGCTTGAGACATTTCTTTTGCATTGCCAATGCATGAGCACGAATGAAATGTTTAGGGTCAGCATTATAGGTTAGACAATTACTCCATATTAACATTATATCCTCAACAAATTCACTTTTGGAATTATATGCTAGATTTTTCAATTTCTTCATGACAGTGTTCAAATCCATCGGTTTTTTAATGATTAAACCATAATTTGGTGCTTCCCTTTTAGATACTTTATTTAAAAAAAAAGTTGAATGTTCTGTGAAATTTCTTAAATCAGTCACAACTTTTTCACAAGCGTCATATAGTTCTTCTTGTCCTATTCGATCGTCGTTTGCCCATTTACCTCTATTTTTTCGAACATCCATGAATAAAGCTTTTAATTCGTTATCATTCAATGGAATCTCGTCTCTTTTTTGTTGAATGGTAGATAGCAAATGTTGGAGGGAAGTAGATGCAACTCCTAGGTTTATACTCGAGGTGGATTCCTTAGGTGCCGTATCGAATTGTAGATTTGATTGTTCCAATTTTCTTCTTTTGATTAATGTTTCTCTATCATATTCGAAATTATGATATAATTTATTAAACTCGGTATTTAGGTCTTGCTCGGGTTCTTTTTCTTCCTTTGATAAAGGAATTGTTAAAATCAATTGATTTTTGGAGTTATATGATAATGTGTTATTTTCTTCCTTTTCTTCTTCGTTTTGCTCGACTTCTTCATCCTCTTCATCATCGTCGTAGTCATCTTCAACCTCTCGTATTTTTGGCTTTTCAATTTTCTCAGGCTCATCTTCAAATACTGTTATAAATTCAGGTTCAATATTTTTGGAATAATAAAAATCAATAGCTTTCTCCCATAATAAATATCTAATATGTAATGCTAATCGTTTACTCATATCTATTCCATTTCCATTTTCTTCAAATTTGACATTCTCTCCATCGGTTTCTATGTTATTCAATATGGGTTTTTCAATTTTATCTTGTTCGTATTCAATCACACAATTACCTTCAAGAAATTCATTCCATATATCATATTTATCCAATGAAATTATATAATTTATAACATCATATTGTGTATCATTGAGGAAGGCCTCGAAAAACTTAAGCTTGTTTAATTGTTTCGCTAACTTGAATAATTTCTTGGAATCATTGAATTGAAATGTGGATAGTTGATTCATTGGTGATTGAAAAAAAAAAAAAAAAAAAAAAAAAAAAAAAAAAAAAAAAAAAAAAAAAAAAAAAAAAAAAAATAAATAAAAAAATAAATATAAAAATGCGACTCGTAAAAATCAGAAATTGAGTTTATTGTTAAATATGATAAAACATCTATATTCAACGTTGGAAAATACTTGATACGATGTTGCAATTTAATTAGTTAGTTTAAAAAACTTATAGAACCAACTAGTTCAGTAGAGCATTTTTGGTTTTAATATCGCCATTGAAGAAATCTTTGATTAAACGTTTAGAATTATTTTGCTATATTTTTTGATTTTGCAACTGTTATTGTGTGAAAAAAATACAGTCTTATGAAATGTGTTATTACCATTAGTTGTTACTTCACTGTTTAACTATAAAAATATTCAGCAAATAGTTACAGATTAGCTTTTATGCATCAAGAATTCTATATATATCCAAATGTGCCATCAGACTCAACCAAATAGTTTAATACCATCATCGCGAATAACCTCTTCATCTTCTTCATCTTGTTCATCTTCATCCTCATTCATATCAACTTTTTGACCTAATAAACTAGCAAAAAATTCATCGATTTGATCATCATCCCATTTCCATTTCCCCGCTGAAGTTTCAAAATTTACTAATTCTTCTTGTACTTGATACCTCAATTTTCTACCCTTTGAGGCCTTTGTATCCACATTGTTTTTAATTTTGTTTGACCGTTGTGCGTTTTTAACCAAAGTTATATTTTCTTGATTTGATGAAATTTTCTTATCGACTAAATCATTAAGTAAAGTACGATAAAAATCTTCATCATCGAAAATATATTCATTTGTTGGTTGTGATTTATGTCTTATTTCTTCCAATTGTTCTGGTTGTGTGTATCCAATTGGTGTTATATTTTTTCGATTGATTTTTGTACGTTTAATTAATCTATCCATATCTAATAAATTGTTTTCAACTTGTTGATCAAATGATTGATTTATAGATTTAAATTTATTTATTGCATTTGATCCGGAAGAGTTCAATACTTTGAAAGACCATTTTTGAAGGATTTTTTTAGAATTATTTGTCAATTGTTGATTTTGAATTGAACTTATGTCTAAATATTCTTTATAGGTTCGTTTTTTTGGTTTTTGAACCTTGGATTCAGATAATTCATTACGTAAATCAATAAGTGAATCTAGTAATGAATATAATTCATTTTTGGATTCTTTAATGAGTGATGATGTTTCTTTTGTTTTATTTTCTTGATAAATTGCAGGTGTGATTGGTAATTGATTACTTTGATTTAATGATTTTTGAAACAGAAGTCTGATATTGATTATTTTTTCAAATATTTTATTTTGTTGTATTATTGCAAATCCTTTGAGTGAATCGTTTATTGTTGATTGTGATAATCTATTGATTATATGTGCACGTTCTTTGTCCATGAGATTTTTAATAATAGATCTTTTATGGTCATTTGTCTCATCCTCTTCTTCTTCTTCTTCTTCATCTTCTTCTTCCTCTTCTTCTTCCTCTTCCTCTTCCTCTTCCTCTTCTTCTTCTTCTTCTTCTTCTTCTTCTTCTTCTTCTTCTTCTTCTTCTTCTTCTTCTTCTTCTTCTTCTTCTTCACCCGATCCATATAAATCATCTCTGCTTATAACCCTACCAGTGTATTTTTCACCCAACTTTATATTATTTGATCTCAATTTTGACTTTGAAGCTTGCACATAATGTTCCTTTTTCAACTCATCGTCTGATTGTGAGTCTGAATCACCTTCTTCATGATCAAACACATTACCATCATGAGACACATCTTCATTTTCTATGTCAAAATCATTTTTAGACGTGTACAATGAAGATATTTGTTCACTTAATGATTTCTTAGCCATTTAAGATGAGCTCTGGTTGTTATATATATATTTTTTACAGCCAAAATTTAAAAAAAAAAAAGCGCATAAATTGTCCCATCAGACACGACTATTTTATGTGTTAAAAAAAAAAGGTTGTGCCAAGATGTTTCAATTTCCGTTTTATCAGAGACTTTTTGTTTTGAAACCCAAAGAAGGCTCTATACACACACACAATCGTTTGCAGGTATGAACTTCAGTTTATTCAGTATATTTTGCTATATCTCCCTTGCATTCTCATTGGCTATGCAAGATGATGGGGATGGTAATGGTTTGACAACCACCAAAATGGAAACAACCAGTGTTTGGGTCACAACAACCTATCAAGGCACATTTACAACGATGCAGGTTCCATTTCATCAGTCATTTATGACCACGTACACTGAAGCTAACACTGCTGATGTAAAGCAAGGCTCAGTTGGGTTGGGTTCATTGAGCAATGCCGAATCAATTGGGAATATCAGAAGTTATTCTCAAACTACTGTTTCAAGCGAAGGCAATGCCGGACAATGGCTTGGCTCCTCGTCGAGTCTATATACTGGTGTATTGGGTGGGTTCTTTGTAATATTGGGCTGTATTTAGAACGTGTAATAATATATTATTATAAATTTTAGTTTCATATAAAATGGGTCGTGTGTTTTTGGTATGCATTTTGAAAAATTGCAAAAACGATTTCTCTATTTTTTTCTTTAAAATTTTTTAATTATCAACGTCATTTTCAAAAAAAAAAGGTTCTCATGTCTGAAGATTTAGCCACTAAAACAGAAGAATTATCATTAGAAAATAAAACTGTGTTTGATTCAAAAGAGGAATTTAATTCAAAACATCCCTTAAATAATAGATGGACATTATGGTATACAAAACCACAAACTAATAAATCTGAACAATGGCATGAATTATTGAAACCAGTTATCACATTTGGTTCAGTAGAAGAATTCTGGGGTATTTACAATTCAATTCCACAAGCAAACCAATTACCTTTGAAATCAGATTATCATTTGTTCAAAGAAGGTATCAGACCAGAATGGGAAGATTCTGCAAATAGTGCTGGTGGTAAATGGCAATATTCATTTAATAAAAAAGATAATGTAGGTACAATAAATGAAATCTTTTTGAGATGTTTGTTGGCGTGTATAGGAGAAACAATCGAAGACGATAAAGAACAAGTTAATGGTGTTGTTATTAACATTAGAAAACAAGCTTTTAGAATCGGTGTTTGGGTTAAAGATGTAACCGATTTGGACTCTTTGAAATCAATCGGTGAAAGATTAAAGAAAATATTACAATTGCAAGACAACAATAGATTGGAACTCACATCCCATGATGATTCAATAAAAGATCCATTATTAGTTTTATAGTGTTTTTTTGTATTTAATGTTGAATAAATCTAATATTTTGAATATTTTATTAATGTATGTATAAATGTATTAATGGAAAACTTTTCAAGTGGAGAAATTTCAAAGTAAAAAATTAATTTGATCAGCGACAATATTTACCTGTGATGTGTAATTTTGAGAAGATGGTTTACATATTACATTTTGGATATTCTTTGAACTCATATCAAATAAAAGAATCAAAATGAAACCGATGTGTTTTAGAAATTATAGTGAATAAACTCCGATTTACATTTCACAGATTAGATATCGAGGGTTTGTTGAAGGCAAAATCTGTTTGAGCGGTAAATTGGTTATCTAGGGATGACAATATGTTACCTAATTAAAACTATAGCATGGATAGTACTTTTAAAACTCAGTAACGTTACTATTTGAAAGTGGATAATACTTAATAAAAAAATTGGTGAATTGGTTATAAATTTAAATAAAATTGCTTAAATAAAGTTTTAAACCCATTGGAATGTTTCAGTTAAAAAAACATCTACATTGACCGATAGTCATATTCCTTGATATCCATTCATTACTTTTTTGTTAATACTTCAATTCTTAATAAATATGCTTTACTGGGTTCTTGTTTAGCTCTTGATCAAAACTCTATTTGATTACTGGTTTCAGTGTTGATAGTGTTGTCATCATGTAATGGGGGGGCAATCTTTGTTATTACCACATGCAAGTTTCATGACATGATCACGTGATGGATTACTTTCTAATTCGTCAAAGAGGCTCTATATTTGGAGATAATAGATCTGAGGTACTAAGTCGCGCCATCTATATGTGAGACTACGCCTATATGTGAGACCAATGTATACCGTCAAAAAAGTTTTGAAAACGCGTCTTTTTTCTTTACACTTATGCTTTCTCCAAGCTCTGTAAACACTAGTCCCGCTTCTAAAGCTAAGAGAGAGTTGGAATATCAACTCAAATTACCTAAACGAACCCTTACAAGTGCTGAAATCGCTAAAAAAACACGGCATTTCCAAGGCTACTTTGTATTGAAGAAGAAATGGCTCAAATAATAGCAAAAATGCTGCTTGCAGAGAAAGACAAAACTTACATCCTCAAGAAGAGGAGAACTTGAAAAATATGATAATCAATGCTGTGGAGAATTTTGAACCTATTGCATAAAGCAAAAGTGATGAAATTAGCCAATGGGTTATTTAATCATTTGGGTGCAAAAAGAAAATTGGGAAAAAATTGGTTTGACAGGTTTCTTGCTAGAAACCCGGATATTAGATCTAATAGAACTGTAAAAGTATATGCTAAAAGAGTTAATCTGGTAACTCCAGATCTAAATGATAATTCGTTTTGGAAAGAGGGCGTAATAATTATATATTACTATATATATGAAGTTGACTTAAGCTTAATACTAAACTCTAGTTCTAGTTGCTTATTGATTGTTGATTGTTAAATTCCAACACAATCGAATCATTATTTATACTAATACTTACACGCCAGCTGATGTCTTCTTGACCATTCTGGGGGCCAAGACAGCCATCATAAATACAATGAATGATTTATAAGTTATTACTTAAATTCATATGTATCACAATCCTGAGAAGTCAAGGTTGCATTTACCAATCCAAGAAGTCAAACTTCAACCAATTCTATACAGGATACAATATCTTATGCTAACATTTCAGAAATGAAATTGTTACTTGTAAGTATTTCAAGGAGGCACAGGACCGCGATTTTTAATGTAACAGTAACGATAAGTTAGTAAAAAGTGACTCTCATAATCATTTATGTACTTTTATATAAATATATATTATAGTAAGAGTGATAGTTGTTATAAAAAATTAATACTAAGATCAGATATAAATTACATTTAAATCAATGCAATAACAGAAATTTCAATGATTAAATCGTGTGTATGTGAGGAAAACCAATAATTTACTATTATTGAACTGTTTTTCTCACTTTCCCAATTTATTCACAATTTAATACAATCCTTAATTTAGCTACTTTTGTTAGTAGTGTATTAATGGTGTTGAATTATTGTGTTTAAATGAAAATATGAAATATTGGTGCAAAGAATAATCATTTGTGACAAATTACACTACTTTTACACTT
>JAJMBM010000081.1:0-13176 GCA_030565325.1 Insectozyma coleopterorum
GCCAATCCAAAGTTGAAGGAAACAGAAGCTAGAAAAACCAATTCGTACATAGGGGAGGTGTTGAAGACACTTCTGGTGCGACGGCATAATTTGCTACAAGCCGTAAGGTGAGGTGATAAGTTATGTCAATTCTGGTACTGATTGGTTTAAAGTATAAAAAGCACTTCTAACCTCCAAGAGTTTCATTTCGGTTCCAACAAATTTATTATTTCGGTGATGGTTTTGTGACAAGTAAGGTTTTTACTTGCCTCTTTTTCCATCCAACTTTCATTAATGGTTTCGTTACCACACGCCTTAGGTAGCCTATATAGATTATAAAAGTAATGTATATTGAATTTCGAAAAAAAAAAAATAATCAATAATAACAAGTAAACTGAATGAATAGGAGTTGAAATAACATTAAAAATTACAAATAATGATCTGTGGTTTTTGTATATAATTTGTAAATTGTGTTTAGTGTAAATTTTATTCAGTTTTAAACCCAATGTAGGAGACAAAAAATTCTGCAATTGTTAGTGTTAAACATTATTTATGATTAATAAATGCATTTTTGAAATTGAAAATTTATCAAGATTTGGGAATTATTAATATATAACCATTGGTGTATGTTGATATGTGAGAACACACCAAATCGACTTCTGGTTGCAAATTATTTGGAAGTGCGAAGTTCATCATAGGGAACATTCAAAGTGATAGTAATCGGAAAGGGGCCATACCTTTTTGGTATGTATCGCAGGTATGGATCATTATCTACTTTCTTTAATATTGGATGCACGCTTGTGTCTACTTCATTTTATGATTGTTGCATACACTTAGCTCACCTCGTTATCAAGGGGGTCCTTAATTGATTTGTCTGATGGATTTTGGATTCCTAATGATCTTAGCTACCTAATGAAATCAAGTAATCGTTCAACAGGGGAGTTTTTAGTTCTACCCAAACTGCCTCCAAGCTTTCTTCACTGCTCCTTCAAATCAAGGTTTCAACGTTTGATGTTTTGTTTTGTTTTTATAAGCCTAGAGTCGCTTTAGAGAGATTCCTACAAAGAGTTTCATTTTTTTGACTGTATCAAATATTTGAAGAATAATATTGATTTAAAAGTAAAAATCTATAAAATTTAACATCTTATTATTTAGCTATTGCTATGGTCCCTATAATAATTGATAATACTAAAATTAGATAAACTAATAAGATCATATACCATAGGGTAATACACCTCTATCCTTTTTTATGATTATAGATTCAAGTATAAACGGAAATATTAAAACCTGTTCAAAAAATCTTTTAAATTATCTTCCAAATCATTTAAGTCTACTTTATCTTGAAGGTATTCAATTCCTTGAGAAACAATTTTTTCAATATCATTATATTCAGGTTCATTTGCATTACCAAATCTTGAATTTATATAATCAAAGTAAGCTTGAGAGTCTTCTTCTTTTATTTTAGATTTCATGTTATTTAAATTTGAAAATAAATTCCAAACATCTTTATTTGAACCTAAATTTAAACTATTTTGTATAATTTGTTTAATCAATGGTACATCATTATTTTTGAATATTTCCCAGCCTCTTAAATAAATAATAAACACAAGGAATATAAAGAATAAAACAACCAATGTTTTCACAATAGTAATTATAAAATTGACCCACATTCGAATTGCCCTAATAAAAATTTTATAAATTAAATACAAACTTATAATTATAAATATTACAGCAGTCACATCTGGATATTTGTTATGAGCGGCAACAACTAATGATATAGTATTTCTCAAGAATATTTCAATAATATAGATCAATATTGAACCGATTTGTACTAGTATATCTTTGACTTGCATTGTGTGTGTGTGTGTGTGTGTTGTTACCTGTTGTCAATTTGAGTCTGACACATCGAAAATTTTGAATATAAAAATTAAAAATGTATCAAAATTTTTTTTAAATTTTTTTCTTTTTCTTTTTCTTCATTGAAAGTTGACCTCCAAATTGTGAAATTTGGCAGTGATTAGTTTTGATATATTGAATTATGAAATGGATCTTGTTTGAGACATTTTCTGATAGTTTCGCCTATTAAGTTAGGGAGACTATAGATGGGATTTGTTAGAGATTTATTTTGTAATCTGATATATGTTGATTATTGTTGATAAATATTTGGACAGATGAATAGTGGTTAATAAGAATATTTGAAAGGTTTGAAACTTTCAAGTGTCCCGTTATATCACAACATATAGTAAAACAAAAAAAACTGTAGTAATGACGACATAGTAAATTGATTGTAGTTGTAGTTTTTTCATGTTTATATTTTTCTGACGAATTTCATATTTCTGATAATTTTCTACAGCAACTTGTTTTACACCAAAAAAATAGAATAATTATTTTTATCGATTTCATTTCTGATACATGTTTTTAAGAAAGAAACCGCCACAATCAACAATAGAAGACCTTCAACAAACTTATAATGACTGCTGCGACCAAACTATAAAGAACCTAGCCCTTGAAGAAGAAAACCAACTTGAAGAGGCTCTAAAAGCTTGGAAAAGCTTACATACTACATTATTATACAAATTGGATTTATTCGAAAAAATTGCAATAAAATTAACTCCTGAAGAGAAAAATATAATCAATGAACTACGTGATATTCGAGATGAAAATGTCAAACATCTAATCAGGGTTCAGTTAAGATTAGACGAAGTTAAAAGAAGAAGGAAAAGAGAAGTGACAAATAATACATCACATCCATCGTTGCCATTGCCATTACCAAGAAATAATCATCCTCATCAAAGATCAATGATGAAATCATTACGTCCATCTTCAAATGGTCATAGTTCAAGACAAAAAATACATCATAAAACTGTTCCACAAGCTTCTCAAGCTGCAACTGTGTCTTGGAAAAAGCCACCTACAACAACAAAGCAACAATACGAAATAAGTAAATCCAAATTAAACAAAGCTAGAGATGATCTATTTGCGGACTTTGATCAAAATACCTATTCAACAAATTGGGAAAAACTCGATTCGAGGACTTCGTCAAATATATCAGAATATTCATCAAATTCAAATTTAATAGATCTTGAAGACGAATTACATTTTAAAGATGATACCCTATCGAAATCAATGGAAGATTTAACTATAAAACCAGTAATAGAACCGAAGAAAATTCCAAAATCAATAGAGCATATTTCAAAAAGTACTTCAGATATACCAAAGAAACCTTATGTTTATAATAAACCCAAACCAATAAATTTACAAAAACTAATGCAACAACTGAATACCAAACCAAAGTCCAAATCAAATATCACTTATAATTATGTAAAACCACCACCACCTACTAGGAAAACAAAACCGAAAATCAATGGAAAGACACCGCCACCACAACCACCACCACCACCACCACCGAAAGAAAGTCCTAAGGAAATTGGCAGTCCAACAATGGATGACTTACTAAGTGGTTACGATGATAATCCGATTAATCCATTAACAAATGAAAAAGAGCAAGATAAATTGATTCAGTCCATCAGAGGCATTGATCCAATTGCAGCAAAACAAATACTTAATAATGTTATTGTACATGGTGATGAAGTGTATTGGGATGATATAGTTGGATTAGAAAATGCTAAAAATTCACTCAAAGAAGCTGTTGTATATCCATTTTTAAGACCAGATCTATTCAAAGGTTTGCGAGAACCAACAAGAGGAATGCTTTTATTTGGACCACCAGGTACTGGGAAAACAATGTTGGCAAGAGCAGTAGCTACAGAATCACAATCTACGTTTTTCAGTATTAGTTCATCTTCGCTCACATCCAAGTATTTGGGGGAATCAGAAAAATTAGTCAAAGCATTGTTTCTATTAGCCAAAAAGTTAGCACCATCAATTGTATTTATGGATGAAATTGATTCTTTGTTAAGTTCAAGAGTAGAAGGTGAAGTTGAAAGTACAAGAAGAATTAAAAGTGAATTTCTTGTTCAATGGTCAGAATTATCAAGTGCAGCAGCAGGTAGAGAATCAAATGAAGATGTTTCAAGAGTATTGATTTTAGGTGCTACGAATCTACCATGGTCAATTGATGAAGCAGCAAGACGAAGATTTGTAAGAAGACAATATATACCATTACCTGAAGATGAAGCAAGAATATCACAAATTAAAAAATTATTACAATATCAAAAAAATACATTAACAGAAGAAGATTATCAAAAATTAATCAGTTTAACTGATGGTTTTAGTGGTAGTGATATAACTGCATTAGCAAAAGATTCTGCTATGGGACCTTTAAGATCATTAGGTGATCAATTATTACTGACTCCAACTGAGCAAATAAGACCAATTAATTTAAATGATTTTGAAGCAAGTTTAAACTATATCCGACCAAGTGTTTCAAAAGAAGGTTTACAAGAATATGAAGATTGGGCAATGAAATATGGATCGAGTGGAGCTTGATAGATAGATTTTTGTGTAGAAATTTAGATATGATACGTAATTTTTGGTTATGAATATAAATAATAATTATTGCACAAACGAATTAAGATCTATAAAAAAAGGAACATAAAAAGATGGAAAAGTAAGATAATGTGAAGCTATTTGTTTATTTTTCTGGTACAATAGGGTTAAAAGTTAAATAAACTAAAGCAAAACATTAGCCCTTTATTGTAATTTGACTTCTTTATATTATGTGACATTTCATTAACAATTTGACTTTTTTAATATATCTAAATCCTATTTGAAAGGTTTTACTTTAGTTGATTGTTGCTGTTGTTTTACCATAATTTAAAAATTATTAATAAAACAATCTATATCGCGTCAAGTTTATACATTTTCATCAATATTTTCAAATCGGAATTTGGATTTCTAAAATAAAAACCCGAAATGTTGCTTAATGTACTGCGTTGGATAGAGAGAAACCGTTACCAAGATATAAATGTAAAATTATTTTCTTCCACTTTCGAAACTTGTATCCAAGAATTATCTCGAAAAGCGATGGCCAATTATATCAATCGAAGAACTATGCAACGTTATTGGAATGTCAAACAATTACGTATTGAAGAGAATATTCTTTTAAACGTATCTTGGCACGATTCGTGTGTTAATAACGGATAACCAATCAAAATTTACCCAACAATGTGACTCTTTGCAACATTAACTTTAATTAAATTTAAATTTAATGATCTTCATGTATCTTTTGAAACATCGATTCTGTTTTTTTTTTTTCTCCCAAGTATATTGAAAATTGTCCAACCTTTTCAATTTCCATTCTTCATTTTTAATTTTTCATTTTATTTTGGATCTTTTAAAAATTTTTTACTTTCTGTTGCCAAGTGATATAAAATATACGTTTATTTATTAGCGTCAAAAGTGGATTATAATTTTCCCGTCGATGTTATTTTCTGCACTATATTTAGATGTTTAATGTTTAATGTCGAATCTCGAATCTAATGCCAAGCAGTTTCACAATAATCGATTATAAAAAAATGCATAACCATACAGGGGAGAGGGAGGAGAGAGAGAGAGATGCAGCGTGTTTCAAAACCTTTCATTTATGAACTAGTATGCAACCTTTTTTTGAAAATTTGCAGCAAAGTATATTAGACTTTTGTGTAGATTTACTTTGTAAACATTAGTCTTTTGTGGTGATACGAATGTATATTTAAATCAATCACTTTGCTTTATATTATAATATATTAATAAACATTTGGTATTTTTTATCAACTTCATTTCTTGTTATGACTAATTGATGTCAGATAACAATATATATCCCAATTCAAAATTCAATTATTCGTTAGATGACCCAATATATCAACAATATCGGGGTATTTTACTAACTCCTTCTCCCCATACTTTGAGCTCACCATCAATTATAGATTCACCACATAGAACCAGCTCATCCATATCTACAAATTCATCAATACTAGTCTCGTACTACCCCAATCAAATTCCAACCCCACCCCAACCTCAAATACATCAATTACCACCACCACCACCCCAGCCAACACAAACCATGTATCAATATAATCAACAACCAATATATTACCCTCAGCCTATCCAGTATGGACAACCAATATATCTACCACAATATAATTACACAACACAGCCATTAAAACCCACTCGAGGACTTTCACCAATCAGAAAGAAATCAAAACAATCGACTACTTGGACACCAAAGGATGATAAGTTGTTAAGAGAGTTGAAAGAAGTTCAAAAACTTGGTTGGAGAGAAATATCAACGTTTTTCCGTGATCGAACTCCAAATGCTTGTCAATTTCGTTGGAGAAGAATAATGTCCGGGGAAAATGCAGCAAAAGAACTGAAAGAAAATTATTCAACTGAATCTAAAATGGAATCTAAAAAGGATTCACAACATTCAATTTCATTCCTATTAAATTAATATCTAATTATGACTTACGAATATACAATGTATAATAATTTTTACTACTCTTCACTCTGATAAAAAGCAATACTTTGAAATTCATAATTAATCGCTAGAACATGTAACAGTTTTGTTTTGTTTTGTTTTGTTTTGTTTTGTTTTGCTTTGTTTTGTTTTGCTTTGTTTTGGGCTGTTCCATTTTTTTTTTAATAAATTTTTCATTTCTCAATGCCTTTTAAAACCTTATTTAAAACCTTAAATGATTCAATTTTTCCATTTTTTAAAATTTTTTGTAACCTCTTTTGGCATACAATATACTGGATCAATTTCCATAAAATCATATTTTTCATAATCAATTAAACTTAATCCAGCTATACCAAAACATGTATGATATACATCCGTTTGATTATCAGGACGATCACTCAACCCACCATCTTTTAAATCTTGACAACTCAAGATAAAATTTTCTAATTTACCCAAGTCAACCCAATTTTTCTTATCCAATATCGTTAGTGATGATAGAACCCACCAACTATAACATACATCTGGTAATTTTTCAGGACGTCCATTAAATCCACCACTTGGTAAAACTTGTCTTTCACTTAGCCAATTAACCAATTTAGTTTCTCCTCTTACTAAATCCAATTTATCTAATATTGCCAATGTTCCAACGCATACAAATACCTGAGCTGCATGACTTTCAGCACCAGGCGATAAACCAAATCCACCATCAAAATTATAACATTCCATTATAAAAGAAGCAGCTGAATTGGCAATTTCAGGGGTCAATTCATCAAGTAATGATAATGCAGATATGGCAGTGTATACAAATCTTGTATCCACTTCCCCAAACTTATCACCTTGAAAACTTCCATTTGACAATTGTAAACTTTTGATAAATTTAACTAATGATGCTTTTTGTTCATCGAGTAACATTGTTAAATTTGAATCATATATTTTCAATACTTGTAATGCAGATAGTGTCGATAATATATGAGCATCGTGTTTTGGAAATGAACCAAATGCACCTTGTTTCTTATCCCAACAACTTAATATATAATCTATCACATCAGATTGTTTCAAATTTTCATTTAAACTTTTCATTGTTATCAATGCTGTTACACCCCAATATAATCCATTTATTCGTAAATGTTCACTCAACCAGTATTCAAAAGATCGATGTGATTCCTGTTCAATCACATAATGAATATGTTTATCTTTAACAAAAGGTGTATTAATTACTTCGGACATGTATTTTGAAAAAACTCACACTACTAAAAAAAAAATATATATATATAATACAACTCTCTATATATAAATTTCTTTAAAATCAACTTTTTTTTGACCAGGTTGATATTCAACGTAATTGAATTTTTTATTATTGATAGCCAGTATTAAGTTTATAACTTTACAACCATTATATACAATTTCGAAATTATCAAAAGTTGGATCAATTATTACAATTACATTTGGCAATGGTTCCACACGCAAACAATAATCATATTGTGAATTAATTAATTTTAAATTTCTTGAAAATGGTTGTAAATTACCTTGATCTAACAATGTTTTAACTAATTTTCTTGCTTGTTTAATTTTTGTTGGTAAAATTTCTGATTTACTTTTAGCTAAAATATTTATCCGATCTGGATTTAATTCTTGTTCAACTTGTTCTTTTTCCATTTGTAAATCTGTTTCAAAAACTATATCATTTCTTTTAAATTTGTTCATGAAATCATCTTTTATAATGACTATTTCTTGTGATAAATAATTTATTCTTGTTGGATTCCACCCCAATTGTAAATGACCTTTTGGTAATAATTTTTCTAATCTATTTGTGAAAACTTTTGGTATTGAAGTTTGAGGGAAATAATTTATACATGAAGCCCCTAACGAGAATGTAGATTGCCATGGATCATTTTTACCTGGAATTAGAATAAATTTGCATTTTTGAATGATATTAGGATAATTGGTTAATACTTTGGAAAGATTATCAAAATTACTTTTATAAGTTTCTGAATTTGTTACATTTGTAATTGATGAATTTGTACATGATAATGGTACCGACGAAAACGACCCGACTAAGACTATTGCCAATGGTTCAAAATCTTCTTCTTCTTCAATTATTGATGTCTCAAGTTTGTTAAAAAATTTCTTTAAACCATTTAATATTCTAGATTGATCCAAGTATAATTCACCACCTACAAATATCAATTTATGATTTAGACTTTTCTCACAAGTGACTAATTTCTTTTTCAAATGTTTTGAAATCTTTGTTGTCTTTTCACCAGTTATTGGTGCCATTTGTCGATGAATACCCAAGAAATCTAAATTTCCATAAGCATCTAATTCTTTATCTCTTCTTTCACCAGGTGGATGACCAATAGTACTAACGTAAAAACAACCACCTATATAGTTTTGATTTTGATTCGATGAACCCCCAGAAGCTGAATAAATACCATCTACCAATAAAAACATACCTGGACAGTAAAATAAACCTGGTGATTTAGTAGTTTGCGTAAGATTTAATTCAATATAATCAGTCGAATCTTCTAGTATATAATCATCATTTACGTTCTTGGATAATAATCCAAATAATAAGAATCGTTGACCATCTCTACCTAAAACATTCTTTATTGGAGTAATTTCATTGACTAAGTCCTTTTCCAAACTCAAAGATGAAAAACTTAACGTTGATGTTTTTTGAAAATGTTCATTTCTTGATAATCGATCTAGTATTAAATGATAGTGATTATTTAATGAATGAATTTTGGCAGGTAAATTTTGATTCAAACTTTGTAATATTGATAATTGATCAGGTAATTTGGCATTTATAATAAATTGTTTTCTATGTCTATCAAATGTAGTTTGTGGTTGCTCATTAGGTAAAATGACTTTAAAATAATCTTGCCAATTTATAATTTCTTCTTCAATTTCATCGACTAACGTATCTGTTCGATCGGCTTTTACAGGTTGTACTGAATTATCCTCATGTTTCATATCATTAAGTATCTGTTTCAACCCATTAGCGTCTATGAATATCCCACGATCTTCTACTTTCCATATTTTGGCAATTTCTTCTAAAAATTGTTGTGAGGCTGAACTTTTCCAATCGACACCGAAATTTACACTTATAGCATCAGTTAATACCGACAAAGCATCTGTATTTATATTGAGTCCGTGCTTCTTAGATAGTATTCTAAATGCCAAAGGTCGAACATTTGACGGTTCTAACTTTATAGGCAACGAGGATGATGATTGCATAAAAGAAACGCGTATACAAAAATAAAAGTAAGCAAAAAAAAAAAAAAAAAAAAAAAAATTGAATAAATTTATATTAAATAATTTCACGTTTAATTTTACAGTAAATGTCAATTATATCAACACCAGTATTTGAAAATTCACTTAATATCTTACAATCTTTGAGTAGCTCTTCAAGTTGTAATAAGTTTAATGATAGTTGATTTAATCTCTTTAAAACATAATATTCACTTAGTAATTTCTTATGATTATTTTCATTTGTAGTTTTAATTAGATTATAACATTTTGTCTTCATATTATTAATATATTTGGTTGCAGATTGATAATAAGTTTCACATTCAGTTAATCTTTCGAAATCTAATGTTTTAGTGATATTTTCTAAAACTGATTTAATATTCTCAATGTTAGATTCGGTTTTTGCATATTTATTTGAATAATTTTCCTTTTCAATTTTAGTATCTTGTTCAAGTCGATTGATTTCAAAATCAATTTTTGAAGATTCTTTAAATAACGAGTCTAATTCAGTATCAGACATCATTGCAATTCTTAATTTATCTTTCAAAGACAATTCAGCTTCAAGATTATTATTTTTTTGATTCAATTTTTCAATATCGTTTTGAAGTTGTGTTAATTCAAAATTTAAATCAAAAATTTTTTCTTCCAAATTGTGTATTTTGGTACTTGATTCTCCTCCGGTATTTTTCAATTTGTTTAATTGGGTTCTATGTATATCTTCAAGTTTACTTAATTCCATTTCGTGGGTTTCTAGAAGATTAGATATTTCCTTTTCATAATGTTCTTTTAAATCTTGTAATTTGTCATCATGTTTTAATTTGTAATCTTTCAAGTTTTCAATTTCAATTTCTTGTTCAAGAATTTTCTTCTCAAATGGTCGAATTTTCTTAAGATATAAATCATCAACTTGTTTCAATTCATTGTTTAATTTTTCATTTTCTTCTCTTTCTTCTGATATAATATTTTTCGATTCTTTTAATTCCTTTTCGAGCAGTTTTATTCTATGTAACAAGTTTCTTTGTTCTAATTCTTGTGTATGTTTAATTAATTCATCCACTTCATCCTTATCTGAATCAAATCTTGAAAAGGAAACGCTTTTCTTAGGACTTATATTTAAAGTTTTTCTAGCTGATTGATGTAAATTTTTGAATTCATCTTCATGTTCACTATTTGTAAAATAATTGACTAATTTAGATAGTAGTCCATCATTTTTTGATTTTGATTTAGATATTCTGTATTTATCTGTAATGTCTGAAGAATTTAAAGTTTTGTATAATGACGATTTATCTCTTTGAATCGATCCATTTAGACTTTTGATTGGTGAGCCTAAATATGATTGATGGTCGTTATTTTCAGAGTCATATCGATTCAACCTATAGGTCGGCAATTTTCTATCTCTCGTTATCCTTTCTGAATACGGTATTGATGGTTTGTATGTATTAGGTACATATTTCTCTTGATATGGTTTGTATGTATTAGGTACATATTTCTCTTGATATGGTTTGTATGTATTTGGTACATATTTCTCTTCATATGGTTTGTATGTATTTGGTACATATTTCTCTTCATACGGTTTGCTATAACTATTTTCTGACGATAACTGTGGGTATAACGAAGCTGATTCGTCTCTTTTTGCTCGTGATTGTTTATATCGGTTAAATAATTCAGACATTGAATCGATTCATTTGTTTATGTTTTAAAAATGATTCTAACGCGTAAATCAAAAAAAAAAAAAAAAAAAAAAAAAAAAATAAAAATAGAGTTGGAAACAAAAAAAATTCTACAAAAAAAACAATGCTACCAGGTGCTTTAAAAATGCAAATGAATATATAATTTATAAATATGTTATACCAAAATTTTTTTACTTGTAATGTATTTGATTTATTTTGATGTAACGCTTGAGTTGGAAGAAGATTCTAAATCTTTCTTTTTATTGATTGGTTCTTCATCAAGACATTGTAAACCTCTGTCTTTAATGAAGAAAGCAGTCATGAAACAAACTGCCATTAATGCAATAATGAAATAAAAATAATTATGCAATGCTTGAACATACATTTGTCGAACTTGATAAATTTTTTCATTTGATAAATCACCAATACTAATTTTTTTATAAATATGTTGTTTAATATAATCTATTGTACTTTGATCTAATAAGGTTGTAGCTTGTTTAGTATTCAATTCTTTTATAACTGAATTACTTACTATTGTTGAACCAGCAGCAATACCTACACAACCACCCAAGGATCTCAAAACATTTCTTGTGGAAATTGCAACGGCTCGTTCTGAACGTTTACAATTCGCCTGTATACTAACCATTGAAGGTTGAAAACTAAAACCAACACCAATACCCATAATTAACAAAATTAGCACAGCAACACCATCGTTCAATGATTGGTTCCAAAGTAATAATAATCCAGTGCTTAATAACCATAACCCATAACCAACAGTCACAACGTAAAAATAATGTCCTGAAAATGTTATAATATTACCACCAACAGCTGAAAACCCCGCTTGACATAAAACTAAAGGTAGCAAAAAAATTGACGTGTGTAGCTCATCTTTACCTTTAACGATTTGGAAATAGTATGGTAAATAATAGACGAAACTGAAATATGTTGCACCAAAGCAGAATGTTTGAAGATATAACAAACATAATGAAACACTTTTGAACAATTTGAGTGGTATCATTGGTAATTTGGCAAATTTGGCTTCGATACCCAAGAATAATAACAAGATAACACCACCAACAGTAAACAAGACTATAACTAATGTACTATCCCATCTGTAAGTAGACCCACCACCATTCAAAGGAATCAATAATAATGTTAAACCAGCAGTCGCAGTCAAGATACCAAAATAATCAATACTTTTGAATTTTTCTTTTCTTGAAAGTATATTGTCAACTTTTTTATTATTTTTCAATGCAAAGAATAAAACAATATTAACACAAAATCCCAATGGAGCTAATAAATAATAATAAGCTCTCCAATTAGCATGCTTGATAAATGCCGACATTATAAAAGGTCCAATCGCATTCCCAATACCAACACTAGATCCTAGTATTCCTTGATATTTACCTCTATCTTTCAACGAAACAATATCACTTAATATAACCATTGATAATGATGACACACCGCCGTTTCCAATACCCGCCAAGGCTCTGAATACAAAAAATTCAATACCATTTCTTGCAACACCACATGCGATATCACCAATCACTAAAATCATTAAACATGTCATGATGACAGCTTTTCTTCCAAAAATATCGGACATCCTCCCAAATAAAACTTGGCAAACTGTATTAGCTAATAATGAAGCTGATCCTGCCCAATTGATGGTTTGTTCCGCATTCAAGTCTTTACCTATAGTCGATAAAGCAACCGTTATACCTGTTTGATCAGCAAAGGATACTATTGTAGCTAATGATAGAGTCAATAGCACAGTTATAATTTCAGATGTAGCTAATTGTTTAAAATGGACATCACCCAATTTATCTGCCAAATCTTCAGTTGAACTACCATCTTGATTTTCATTGAGTATATTAATGGATT
>JAJMBM010000081.1:13276-40836 GCA_030565325.1 Insectozyma coleopterorum
GGGAATATATCGGATTGATAAACAATAGAATCTATTGAAAGTATTTGATAGTCAAGGAGCACAAGCGTTTGTTTCGTAGTAAGAACATTTTGCAACTAAATAAACGCGCAATTACACAAAATGCAAATTACACAATATCATCGCTCATCGTTATTTTAAACAATACAGAATAATGCCGCAGAGAATTGTTTCAAAGATTTGCTTTTTATTTTCTCTCTTCTTGACCAAAGCTTTTTAAGATAAAACTGACCTTGAACATAGACAAATCAATAATCGAAATTAATTATTATACTATAAGGAGATTAAATTCACTTTGATTATCAAGTGGTATAATGTTTATAGATGTTCTGTGGTTTTCTTTTTTAAAGTTTTAAACATTCAATTAAACCTGCAGTTAAGAGAAGGATGTATGATTGTGTCAAGTTTATAGATCATCGTTAACAATAAATATAATTTGTCTTTGGTATTTCTTTTTTTTCTTTTTTTTTTTTTGTTTTGTAGTTACTGTTATTCTACCTAAAGTATTGTCATTGACGGAGATCGGCCTTGTTCGGACAATATCTACGATACAACCACAACGTTGAAAGAAGGAGTAAAATGATTTATATTTCATTATTTCGACATATGCTTTACTCATCGACCACATATGGAAATTTCGAAGCGCAACTAAAAAAGTGGTTTTCTGAATTAGGCACATGGTATGTATAAACTGTGTATGACATCCCAGTGCTCACTTCAAATTGATAATGATATACCACCACATTTAACCATCAAAATATGAATATCTATAATTCACAGGGATTATAGGTTGATTTGCTGAAGTTATTGTAGAAACCCATAAATGATTTTCTTTTTTTGCAACATTGTCAGCTCATCTAAAGTCCACTTTCAAATATATATTTCAAGAATCTTACTGTAATTGTTTGTTGATCAATGTATGAACATGTTTTTTTTTTTCTTGACATTTTTCCTCATTTGTTGAAATCTCAATTTCAATTTGATATTTTTTTTTTCTTAGCATCAGGGCGAATGAAAATGAGTCTCAAATTTAAAGTAGATCGGAAACGTAAATTTGTGAATTTCTTTCTTTCTTTTCTTCTATCGTATTTTCAAAAGAAAAATGCCCGTGATTGTATACAGTACCGCATCCATAGTTCTTTGGTTCAGATAAGGTTAAATTGTGTTTTTGTTTATAATTTTGAATCTTAGACAACACTCCAGCCCTCCTTAAAGATAACGATTACCTTGACTATTTGGACTGAATTTTTATTTTAATTTATTTTTCCCTCCAAAACTTGCATTGATTTCACCATTGTTTTCTCATTTATTTAAGTTAGGTCTTGATCAATTCGGTTTGGTTTAAGCTATGAGAGTTGGGTTTTGAGCAGAAGAATTAAGTTGGCGAAGAATAAGGGAGTAAAGAAAGAAATAGCACATGTTCTATAAACTCTCTCCAGTATCTCACAACCCTTAATCCACGTTCATCACAGTCAATTGATTTTCTATTGATCGTGTTAAAGTTTTCATTATCATAATGCATAAAGATAAAATACTGTCAATATGAAATTACTTGGCGCGCAAAAGTTTTCATATCGCAACGAATATTGAACGTTTAATAATTACAAATTGCGCTCCTGTATCGCTTGAACTTAAACGGTTATGCTTCCACTCGACTTAGGATCCTTAATTACAAAATTATATAAAAAATGCAACAACGTTACTGCATTATAAACAATAGTAATCTCTTTATTTTTTATCAAATTACCCCATAGCCTTTCCTTAATAAGTGTGGTTGTTAACTAAACCCCATACGTTTTATTAAGAGATAAAAAAAAAAACAATCTCAATACTACTCACAATGGAATTCTACAACAACATGCTTGAATTCAATTATGGACCGTATTTTATTATATTATTGCAATCATGAGATTGTTTAGATAAGACCATTTATCCATGTGGTTCTAAAGTTTAATTACTTACAAAGCCATCAAATAAGCGTATTGTCTTCTATAAAAGATCGAAAAAACTGTGTAAATTACTTTTGATAGAGTATATCGACTAAATATTTTAGAAAAAGATTTTTAATCTGTTTGGGTAAAAGTTTATATAATAACGGGCTAGATCGAAAATATTAAGACTAAAATTGCTATTAAAATGGTGTTTACCGAGAAATTGAAAAGTATGAAAAATTGACCTTATCGAAAGAATCAACGCAAATTTATAATTGATAACCATAAAAAAAAAGATTTATGTTAGTATAAGAATCAACGCAAATTCATAATTGATAACCATAAAAAAAAGATTTATGTAAGTATACAACTCAAATTGGTTTTACACTTTGCAATGAAATTAAATAGTTTGTATTTTTTTTCGATATTGCAGAAGTTCTAGTAATAATTGAATCAAATATGTGACATTAATCATTAGAACTAACATCATATTTTCATTAACTCTAACTGAAGATAAACGAATCAACAACAACTACAACTATTCAATTCCAATTTCTAAAAATTTATCAGTTCAACAATCTATATCGAAGCTGCCTTCGACTAGAATAACCAAACTCGTGTAACATTTCATCAATGGATGCGCCCAAGATTATTCAATCGAATTGTAAAATGTATATAAATGAAAAAGGTGTTAGACTTTGAAATGATACTGAATGGTTTGTATTCGTTTTGATACATCTTTTACAAAGGTTTGAACGGAATGTATGAGAGTGAACTTCAAGTCAAGAGTTATTCAATTCTTTTTCTAAGATTAATTAATTCAGAAAGCGAACACCAAGTCAAGAGTTATTCAATTTTCTTTTCTTTAATTTTCAAAACAATCTTGTATATTTTTCTAATTCTTATTACGAAGGCTGATTTTTTCTTCTTTTTTTTTTTTCAACACCCAATATCAATTTCACCACATAATTCAATTTTTTTACTCGACGAAGATATATATATCTTGTATGTTCCAGTCTGTACTATCCATTGTTGAGAATCTGGATCCCATATACTTAAATCACGATGTAAAATATTAAAATTTATAGTCTGTGATTTGCCAGGTTCCAAAAATATTTTTTCAAATCCTCGAAGTACTTTTGGTGGTGATGGTAAAATTGTATTTGGGAATTCGATATATAATTGACATACATAACCACCTTTTAATTTTCCTTCATTTTTAACGTCGACACTAACTTCGTATAAAATTTCCCATAACGTTGGATTACCCCCTAATCCGCCACCAGCTAATGGTGGATTATTCGGTTGATCTGGATCATACCCTTCTGGATAATCGAAAACCTCATCTTCATCTATAGATCTGACATTTTCATTATATAAATACGGATATATATAACCCGGCGAAGGATCGAAATCGTCATGGGGAAATAATGCATCTTCTGGATCACATACATCATCTTCAACAGTTTTAACTAATGGTAAATATTCTTGTGGATATGGTAAATATTCAGATGGTGGATTGATTTCAGTAATTTTCAAGTTGAAAACTCTAAAGCTCGTGTAACTTAATCCAAAACCAAATTCATATCTTGGTTTTATATTATGTTTTTCAAAAAATCGATAATCTAAATAAATATCTTTATCAAAATTATCTTGTGGATTTCTTTCACCTCCTAAATCATCTATAATTGGTACATAATGTTGCTTTTTTCTGGCTATTGTAAATGGTAATTTTCCTGAAGGATTTGTATCACCAAATAATACATCTGCAATCGCTTGTCCAACAAATTGTCCCAATGGAGGAGTGAAGATTACTCCAACTACATTTTCATGTTCAATCCATTTTTCCATATTAATTGGTCCAGTACTAGATATAACAACAATTGTTTTATGACATTTATTAGCAATTCTTTCAATCATTTCATCTCCATTGTGCCATAATGAAGAATTTTGTCGATCTCCATAATTATTTTCAACATATATATAACCTTCTCCAGAAAATGAATTAACAAATACAATTGATAAATCGGCATAATCAGCTAAATCTTCCATATGATCAAGTTCCCAATTCTTAAAACTATAATCTATTACAATGCCTCTTTCCCTTGCCTTCTTTGCAATTGCTTCGTATGGAGTTATAACAAATGGATTATTTACAGCTGCCGACCCCCAACCAGAAGTTAAAACACCATCAACACAGCGTTGATCTTTACAATTGAAACCTTTTGGATCTGGCCCTGCTCCTTTACCAACTATCAATAATCTTCTAACACCATCACTTTTATCAATTGGTAAATTATGGCCGCTATTTTTCAATAAAATAACAGCTTCTCTTGCAACTGTTAATGCAGTATTATCACTAAATTCCGATCTTGCATCAATATGCCAATTTTTTTGTAAAATAGGTCCATAATGTTGATAAGGAAATTCTTGTCCATAAGTATGATGAGTCCAAGAACTGAAATTTGGTACATCATTTTCTAATGGTAAATTAACATTAGAAATGGCAAAAAAAGTTGCTATAATTCTTGTACACATATCATTTAATCTCTGTTGTGGAATTGTACCATTATAAACTGCTCTTGTTAATAAAGGACCCCATAAAGATTTACCAGTTAACCAATCATCAAAAATCTCACCGGGCATTGCCATATCTAAACCAGATAATGCAGATTCAACACCAGTATGTTGAGCACCCCAATCGCTAATTACAAATCCTTGAAATGATAATTCTTCTTTTAATAAATAATTTAATAAATATGAATTTTCACAAGAATAACTATTATTAACTTGATTATAAGCACACATTATAGAACCAACACCGGCTTTTATAACATTTGCAAATGGCCATAGATATATTTCATGCATTGCTCTATCACCAATATTTGAACTAATTGAACTTTCTAATTTATCCCAACCATTATCTTCATCCCATTCACCAACTTGTCGAAAATGTTCTTGTTCATTGCCAATCAAATGTCTAGCAACTGCAATCACACCTTCATCTTGTATACCTTCAACCGTGGCGGCACCACAGACGCCTTGTAAATAAGGATCACTACCAAAACTTTCCCAATTTCTACCACCATTAGCTTTTAAACCAATAGGTCCAATAGTTGGCCCCAAGCAAATATGAACACCCTTTTTCCTATGTTCTTTACCAATTGCTTTGCCACGAAGATAAATTAAACCTTTATTAAAAGTTGTTGCTGCCGCCAAACCAGATGGAAAATGGGTTACAAAATCAGTAAATCGAACACCATTAGGACCATCTTGTAAACATAAATTGGGAATACCTAATCTTGGTATACTACCGGTATTTCCAACACATGGACCAGAACCCCAACCTGTGCCCGTTGTTAAATTGACCTTTTCAGGAATTGACATTTTATCAACAATTTTTTTGGCTTTTTCAAAAGCTTTCTGCCAGATATTCTCTAATCTCCCACCAACAGCTTGAACAAAAGTTAGTAAAAACAAGCAAACAAACAATTAAACAATATAATATGCAACATACGACTTGGGAAATGTGTTTGACAATGGTATTCCATTAAATCTTCCACTATATATGATTCAACATGTTTTGAACGCTTTTGAAACGTTGTACCATATTTTAAATTTGAATTATTTGAAAACTTAGATTCAAGGGTAAAACTTATTTGATCAAGAGATGATACAATTGTTAATAATAATAACAATAATAATTGACAAATCATCACTATAACTTGTTGTTGTTGTTGTTGTTGTTGTTAAAGCGGCTAATTCTTTTTAGAAGAAAAAATCAAAAAAAAAAAAAGAATAAATTGTTTATTTGCGATAATCTTTTTTTTTTTTTTTTTTTTTTTATGTTGACATCCTAGCAGTCACTTGTACTTGTGTTAAAATATTAGGAGCCGTATGATTGTTTTTTTCGAAATCAACTAATGTAGTTAATCTTTTCATTGATCCATTTGAAGGGATTGAACTGTTTGAACTATTTATATGCATCATTGGTTTATTTAATGGTGATATATCGTGTTTATTTGTTATATTATGATTTGTATGCAATGGAGAGGGAGGTTGTGATAATAATGATAATGAGTTTGATATAACAGTATGTGATAAGTCATATTTTTTAAATTTTGGCGAATCAGGTTGTTGTTGAGTTTCAACTTTTAAATTACTAAATGGTTCTAGTAATGATAATTCTTGTTGTTTGTTTGTTGGACTATTTGGCACTAATGTTATCTGAGTTGTTGTTTCATCATTTGTTCCAACCGTAAGTATAGAATTTCTTTTATTTAATTCATAAAATTTATCCAAATTTTTAATAGAAGTATCAGAATCCAATAACATTGCTTTTTCAAAATATCCAGGTCGTGAATCATCTATTTTAACATTATTTTTATATATAACTCCATTGAATAAATTAAATAAATCAATTCGATAATTTTTAGGTAACTTGTTCTGTATTAAATATATATTATCCAATTTTGGATTATTCATAAATAATGATACTAATGGTTTTAAATCTTTTAAATCTTTTAAATGATTTTTTCTTAAATCGATTTTCTCCAATGAAGCTAAATTTTCTAAACCTGATAAATCTGTTATGTGATTATTATTAAAATTTAATGTAAGTAAATGATTTAAATTTGTTGGTAAGTTTTGTAATGAAGTTATATAATTATCGGCAAAATTTAAATATTTAACATTAATTAATTGATCTAAACCTTGAGGCACTTCTTGTAATAGATTATTTGATAAATTTAATTTAACTAGATTTTGTAATGGTTTAAATATAAATCTAGGTATTGATGTGATATTAGTTTCTGATATTGTCAATTGTTTTAAAAATGACCATTTTGATTCTGATAATGATTCATAATCTTTTTGATGATTTAAATACATATCTTTAGGTAGAGAACCAGCTCCACCAGTTGAACTTATAGTATTACTTCTATTACGTTTATTTTGTTTAAATGGATTATTAATTTCAGTAATTGAATCATCAGCAGACACATATTTCAGTTGTTGTTGTTGTTGTTGTTGTTGTTGTTTATTATGATTTGTATTAAAACTTAATCTTCCATTTTCATCATCGATCACTAAATTGAATAAAATTTCTGCCATATTATTAATTTTACATTTCCGTATAATTAATATTCTCAATTGTTCACTTAAAACATTCCAGCCAAATATTTCATTTGGTTCATATTCAACCAATTCTAGCACTTGTAAATTTTTAAACATTTTCATTGGAACAGATGTATCACACGGATATTCTTCATATCCATTTATACTATTAACTTTAGTGTTTGGGTTTAAAATTAAACACGGAATCTTTGTAAATGAAGAACATAAATATTTAATATCTTTTTGAATCAATTTTGGATCTCTATTTATATTAGATAATGATCTCCAGTATATAGAAGCACTTGAGACAATAGATTTCATTGAATTTATCGAAGATATTGACCTTGTATCACTATCGAAATGTCTAGATGACCTTGCATTATTAGCCATAAATGATATAAAAGTAGGTTCATGATTTGGATTATCCAATTTAATGTTCAATGGACCAGTATCAACTCCCAAGCCCGATTGATCTATCCTTTCCGTCACATAATATAAATGATGAATGGTAAAACTTAATCTTAAAGGTTTTGTTTTTAAATTTGCTGTTCGATTTTTACTAAAACATAATAAACCATTTGCTAAACTTTCTTCGTTTTTTCTTATATAAGACGATAGCTTTTGTATATAGATGTCTCCTTCAATAGATGTTCCATTGTAAAAAGTACCCATTTTACATCAATTTCAATAGTTGATTGATAAGATATGAAGGATGCAAAAGTCCTGTTTTTTTTTTTTCTTTTTTTCTGTTTTCTTTTGTTTTGTTTTGATTTTGCTGATTAAGGATGAAATGAAAAAGAGGGAACGAGACGAGCAGAAAAAAACACGCTACCATGTGCGTAAAGAATGTACCAGCCATATTTAGTGATGGAAAATGTGTAACATATTATTAAGTGATTAACTTCCTAAATAATGGAAATCTGTATCGTAATACAAGGTTATAAAGTTAATAAATAGGATTACTATATGTTATGATATAAGGTTTCTAGAAATGAGTATAAAATTGAGACAATTGGGTTGTGATATCTTTGGTAAGATGGAGTTATTAATTTGAGTTATTCTTAGACAACAAAGTTGTTCAATTTCCATGTTCTTAAGTTACTCAACACCGTTGGTTGTTATCAAATTGGGAATCACATTATAATTAATATCCCTAAACCAAAAGATAGTCAAGGTTGATTCAATGCAAGAAGTTACTAGTTAAAACTGTGAATATCTATTGAGCACAATCTTATTTACAAAACTATTTTTTATGTATTTCTTGAAGATTGAACAACAGGAGCATACATCAATATATATATATATATATTAAGCTAATGAACCCATTGGATCATAATAAGGTAATACATTATATTCTTTTGATTTCCAAATATCATAATATTTACTACCTGAATATTTCTTCGTTGTGACGATTTGGAATACATATTCATTAAACCATTCATCGGTCATCAAAAAGTAACCTTTTTTACCAACTGCGTCACCCCATGAGTTTTCGATTTTCCATCTTATAGGTTTATTATCATCATCCAAATGTACACCAGTTATAACCATCGCATGAGTCATTAAACTTGAACCAGTTCTTAATCTTTCAGCTTTATTTAAACCCAAATCATAGTCAAATACAGTTTGATAATCATAAGCAGTAGTGTCTAAGATACCAGTCGTTCTATCACCGAATTTTCCAACATCACTACCGAAAAAGATTGGTTGATTATCCTTTAACATTTTGATTGCAACTTTTTTCATTTCATCAATTTCAATATTAACATATTCGATCGGTTTACCACCAAAGATATTATTTAACCTATCAACTGTGTATAATTTATTATAATCGTTTCTTGGATCATGAATCAATGAAAAATGTTCACTTACATTATACTTGACCTGATTTTTATAAAAATCTAATGCATTAGTTTTATAAGATTTAAATTTTCCATCTTTATCGACAAATTCCCATGTGAATTCATCGGTTGGTTTCGGTGGAGTTCCAATTGCTAATGAAATTGTATTATAAATTGTTTTCATAGCACTTGTTTTAAAACTCTTAATAACTTCTTCTGGGGCATTTTTATTTCTTAAACTTCTAATTTTTAAACCAAATTCACGTAATTTTTCAGTAATTATGTAATTAATTTTTGATGAACTTGTAGATTGTGAATTATCTGGGAAAATTTCATTTGGAACTAAACCGTATTTTTCAACCAAATTGATGATCATATCGTATTGACCACCATCACCAACTGGATCTTTAAACAAGAACTGAATTAATCTTGAGTCCAATTCTTCTTTATAAGTATCATCAATATTTTCAAGAAAGAAATTTGCTTTTTCCAATTTATCATAAAAGTATAAATAAGATTGAGATAATTGAAATTCATCATCTTTTAAATTATAATCTTTCATAATTTGACTTCTGATGACATTACAAGTTGCAAAAATCCAACATCTACCACTCAGTTTTTGATTATTTAAATGTGATGGAGATCCAATTGTTTCAACGGTAATATTGAATAAATATTTATCTTTGTTACTTAAACTACTCGAAGTTTGACTAATTACATTTTCCATTGCATTTTTAGCTAACACATTTTGAGTTAATTTATTTTTAGGTTTTGATTGAAAATCAGATTCCCAAGTGGATAAGGAATTTTCTGATATTGGGTTTACATCGGAATTGTTTGAATTATCAATATCTAAATTTTTAAAATAATCTGAAAAGTCAGATATGGAAGATGTTGATTTTTCATTAGTAATTTCCTGATCGGTTGATTTCATTGTATTAGGTTTTTCTTTAATTGGTGACGACTTGGAAGAAGATATTCCCATTTAAATATAAAAAAGTGGTAAAAATTTATTAGTAATTAATAATCGAACGAGTTTATGCAACAACAGAGATACGGCACCAAGTCGGAGAGGTTTAAAAAAAAAAAGGAGTACACGAAAATAGAAAAAAATTGATCGAGTTCAAATACTAAATAATGGCTTAGATTAGTGACATTCATTGGGCCTATTTATTTCAATACAACAGTTATTATTTCTTCCATGGGCGTAGATTACTTGGTATTAATTCGCGCGGTATCAAATTGGCGCAAAATCGGGTTGTTCCTTAATCCTTTCTATTATTAACATATATTAATTTATACTCTTTACAGAGCTACTTTGATCATCTGAATGGAGATTATCACCTTGACTATGTCTATCATTTGTTGTTCTTATACTTTGAGAGTACATAGAATTAGCAGCAGTTTGTTGTACACCTAATCTTTCAAATATTGAAGCGGGCGCTATGCCTGCAGTACTGCAATTTGTGTCAATACTTCTTCTTCGAATTCTTCTCGTCGATGAGGCTAGCGTTACTATTGATTCACTATCTCTTTCACTGGGCTGTTGAATCGTAACACTTTGTGGTTGTGGTTGTGGTTGTGGTTGTGGTTGTTGTTGTTGTTGAGTGTGTGAAGTTTGTACACTTGGAGCTAGAGATGTTTCAGTAGTTGATGTATCAATATTTTGATCACCACTAAGGATAGAAGGTGATTTAGTTGATTGTGTAGATACAATTGATTTCAAAGGTGTTGTACTAACATTATCCACTTCACTATTTGTTGTAATTTGATCACTACTATTATCAATTGAGTAATTTTCAGAATTAGAATGGTTTGATTTTGATGATTCTTCTGATTTATTAACAACTTCTTTTCTTGATAATTTCTTTCGCTGCACTTGATTTGTAGGACGTTGGTTATTAGTATTATGATGTTGACGATGATGGGATGAAGTCTTTGTACTAGTATTTATATCTGTATTTGCACTTGTTCTGTTCTGACCCTGCATCAATCGCCTTACCCATCCAAATCTGTTTCTTGTAGAAGCAGAACGTCTCTCATTCAAATGCACTAGAGTGATAAAAGTCAGTCTTTGGATTCTAAAGAATATAGTAATAAATACATACTTTCTTGAGTAGTCATGATGAATGATAAATCTATTTTTTTTAATTGTGTGTAAATTAAATTAAAAAAAAAAAAAAAAAAAAAAGAAAAAGAAACCATACATAAATCTTTTGTCATTTCTTTTCCTTTTTATTTTTATTTTTCCGCCAGGGTTAAGTTGAGTTACAATAGACAATGGATTTATGTTAGTATACAAATGTAAATTTTTGGAGTAATTCGGTATTGTATATTTAGTACTATAACGATAATAGCAAGCCACCGATTAAGCTGAACCACGAATTATACGATTTAGTGCCCAAATTGTGTCCTCGTGTGTACTGACCATTACTTGACTTGGTTTTAATGGCAGTAATTGTCAACAGGGGGATATCCCCACCTGCTATTCGTTGATTATACCATGGCAATTGAGTAGCCAAATTATCGATATTACTATTGATATCTGAATTCCCAATCAATGTAGTATACGAATCATCGGTATATGTTGTGATTTGACGAATTTGAGCCAATAAATCTAATGGAATTGCAATATCACCACTTTTGAATAATTTGATATAATCGGACGGATACGCTTTTATATCCGAGACTATCTTGGTAAACAATTCTATTTCTTGGTGAGATTTTATCAATGAAGTTTGAGCAGATATAATAAATATGAAATAAAAGGATGTGAATATATTAATAAAATTCATATCCATATATTATAGAATAATTGGTGGTGGAAATGGAAATGGTTTATATAAAGGAAGAAACATTTGGTTAGTAAATTAAATGTTAACCAGTTTTTAATTTAACAGGTTTGAAACATGATATATCAACACGCCAATCAATTCTATTTATAGCTTCGTTGTTTTTCTTTTTCTTTTCTTTTCTTTTCTTTTCTTTTAGTTCGTGTTTTTGTAATTTGAATCTCGACTTTCGATCCTCGATAAGAGCAAAGTCATTATTTTCATTTCGTATTTTAAAGGCGCATGCAACTATGGAGTAATGTGTGACATCAACATTTTGACATCGATGATGGACACACATCAAATAATCAACAAAAAATGGTATAAATTGTTAAGAGACCATTGTTAATACAATATATAAATTTATTTTAAATGTTTCTAATACAAAAATAATATATAACAACAAATTTACCTTAATTTTATTATCCATTTAAACAACCGTTTATTTGTTTCATTTTTTCTATTCTATTTTTTTTTGGTTTTTTTATGTTTTGTTTAACTATTAATTAGTACAACCTTTGTCAAAAAGGTTTAGAATTATAATATTGTCGTATCTCTTTTTCATCCCGATAAACCATCACCTACCACGCCTCTCTTCTTCTTTTTCTTCCCCGTCCCATTAATTTATAAATAATACAATAATCTCCATTCATTCCAATCATTTAGCAACAGCTCCCGGAGATGCAATTCTTGTTTTTGTAACTGGATTTATAATGTCTAAAGGTTTCTTTAATCTTGGGGTATGCACTCTTGGAGACTTAATTTGTGTTGATGATGATGTAGATTGTGAAGGTGTTCTTGTAGTTGGCGAAAAAGATTTTGAGTTTATATCATATTTCTTCAAAGTCGGAGAAGTATGGAAATGTCCATGATCAGGAATATCAGGACAAAATTCCATATCATCTTCGGCATCAAATGATTTTGATAAAAAATATCTAAATCTATGATTATTGAAATTATAATTTGTCAAACTGTTATGGTTATTACTATTATTATTATTATTTGAAAATATCGACGATGTTGTTGAGTTAAGTTGGGAAGAAGTAGTTGATGAATTACTACTTAATGAAGAAGATAATGAATTGTTAGATGAGCCAGGTGGTGTTAAGTATAATAAATTTGCAGTAGGACTAGTGTTATTTAAATTTGTTGGATTCATATTTGGTGAATACTGTTGGTAATTATTAAAAGTATATTGATTAGGCATATTGACGAAAAAAAAGTATATAATTATATAATCATCAAAGTATTGTATGAATAAACAGTAGTAGTATTATTATTTTTAATTTGAATTATTAGCTTAACTTATTTGATAGATTTTAATGATGGATTAGCTTTGTTTTGCTTTGCTTTTTTTTTTTTTGATTGTATTTAAACCAACTTTTTAATCAAATAGAAGTTTCTACGGGTCACGTGAAACATACATATCGTCGACTTATTTTTGTAATTGCTTTTTTGTTTATTTGTAATTTTGTTCATGCAAGCACAAAAATAATTATGTATGTCTGGGTTTCGTCGTGCATAGGCGTGATTACTCCACACCCTGTTATCACGTGGTTAACACCCCCTATATAGAATAAATAGATTGATAACATTTTTTACAACCAGCCCACCCAAAATGTTTTTTTTTTACAACCAAAACGCTTTAGATCAACAATTTCGAAAGGATATATGAATTTGATAAAATAGGATATTAGAGATTGCAATCATTGATCGAATACAACTAGGATGGATGGATGGTTTCAATATAGTTATTTGTTTTCCAACAGAAATGCAATAATAATATTCATTCAAAAAGATACGTCATTTTAGAAAACAATTCTACAAGTCAGAAGTTGAATCAGCCATGGATTTCTTTTATAGCTCAACTGGGTAGATTCTCATTTATAAATCATGGAAGCAACGGCAAAATAAACAATAGGAAGGGGGTAGTCATTTACTTTTATCAAAATTGGTAATAGTGCACAAATTATTCAAAACGATCGAGATTGAACTGAAATAGATGCAAGATTTGAATTTTGAAACGGTCAAATGTAAATGACAATCAATAAATGTCATTTGGCGCTAAACTGTTGTTTTCATTATGGTAAATTTTATTCATATGATAAAAAAACTTTGAAAATTAGATATTTTATAGTTTCATTTTTGTTCAAGACTAACATGGAAACCATAGATGTCACCATTGAAAATCTCAACTTAAAAATCATTTATAATAAAATCTTACTTTCATTTGCTAGACACTACCTGGACCCCCCCCCATTGTGATAGCTCAATTAGGAAATCTGAAACATTTATATATGTTTTTTTTTTTTTTTCCCCCTACATAAATCTATTAAATTCAACGAAATTTTGATGAAAAATAGCTTGCTTGATTTAACTAATCCATTCATTTATGGATTTCTTTTCAGTTACAACTTTAGAAACGAATTTTAGAAAATCATTATGTGATCTTAATAAATCATATAAATATATCAAATTATCGAATGGGTTGAGAACATTGTTAATTTCCGACCCTTGTTCGAATACAACTTCAACTTCATTATGTGTAGGTTCTGGATCACATAATGATATGGGGATTTTCGGATTGGCTCATTTTGTAGAACATATGATATTTATGGGTACTGAAGAATATCCAAATCCAAACTTATTCTTTTCAGTTTTAAATTCAATGAATGGAAATTCAAATGCATATACCACTGGAGATTATACAAATTTCTATTTTGAAGTTCCATTAAATCAAGTTGAAATAAATCAAGAATTTGGCATGAATTATATTTTAAAAATCTTTGCTAATTTTTTTATTAAACCGTTATTTAATGATCAATTTATAAATATTGAAATTAATTCAGTTAACGATGAACATCAATTGAATATAAATAACAATGATAAACTTTTATATTATGGTTTGAAATTATTAGCTACAAAATCACATCCGTTTCTGAATTTTTCAACCGGTGATAATTCAACTTTGAAAAAAAATTTAAAAAATTTAAAAATTGAAGCAATCAATTATTTTAATCAATTTTATTATGGTGAAAATATGACATTAGTTATAAAAAGTTCATTATCATTAAATCAATTACAAAAATTAGCCATTGCGAATTTTTCAAATATAAAAAGATTACCAAATTTAAAAAAGATCAGAAGAAATTCAATTAATAATCAAAGAAGAAGCATTGAAAATTATAATAATTTATATCAAGATGTATTTAATGATAATAATAGAGTTTTATACATTAAACAAAACAAGTCTTTATTAACAATTAGATTATTTCTACCATTATTTGAAGAAAATTTATTTTATGAAAATGTATGGTGTCATTTATTAGGTGATGAATCAATAAATACAATTTATGACTATTTAAAAAATGAAAGAAAATTAATTGAATCAATGTATGTATTTACTCAATCATTATCTAAGAATTATAAAATTTTAATACTTGATTTTGAAGTTAATAATAATAAATTGGATTTAGATTTATTAATAACTACAATTTGGGAATTTATAAATCAATTAATTAATAAGAAAAATTTAAAAATTACTCTTTTGGAATATTCAAAAATTTTCAAATATAATAGTTATTTTAATATATCTAATTTAGATTCCATAGATGAAATATCAAATTTATCACAATGTTTACAAGATAAAAACTTGGAAATACAAAATTTATTAATTGGATCGACATTTCAATTTAAGCAAGATATTGAAGATTTTTTAAATAAAACGAAACAATTATTTAATATTAATAATTTAAATACTATAATTATAGGTGATCAAGGTGAAAAAAAAAAAAAAATAATTCAAAATGAATATTTAAAGGATCCATATTATAATTTTCAATATCAAATTTATAATTTAAATTATATTGAAAATTTTGCAAAAGATTTAAAATTTCCAAAATTTTATATTCTTGAATCAAATCCTTATTTAAAGATTTCACATTTTGAATTGGATAAATTAATTGAAGAATCATTAAACTTTAAGAATCAATTATCATTTAATAACAATTTAAATGAACAACAACCTAAATTATTAGATTACTCTAAATTTCATGAAATTTGGTTAATTAAAAATAATTCATTTATAATTACAACATCATTTCAAATTAAATTTACACAGGAAGTCATTAATACTAATGTATCAAATTTCATATTAATGGAAATTTTAATTGAGTTAATTGGTGATGATTTGATGTCAAAATTATATATATGTGAATCAGCAATGTATTCATGGAGTTTAAATTCAAATTATTGTAATTTCCCTTCGATGAATATAAATATATCGGGTCCAAAGATTGGATTTGAATATTTTTTAAAAAATTTTATAAATCAAGTTAAAAATTTATTACAATTTGAATTTCAAAATTTAACTTATAAGAAATTTGTTAATATTAAAAATAAATTAATCTTACAATATAAAAATTTACAAGGTGATAATAATAATGATGATATTGATAATTCAATTAAACAAATTATAGCTGGTTCTACGTTATTATTAGAAAATGAAATATTTTCTTTAAATGAAAGATTTGAAGTATTGGAAATGATTGAAAAACAAGATTTAATAAAATTTATTCAAAATATCTTAACAGATTTCAAATCAGTTATAATATTAAATTCTGGTGATATTTCAGAAATTGAATGTTTTAATATTAATAAATTAATTAATTCATTAACTAATCATGATCGTATATTAATATTTGAAAATTCAATAAAATTTAAAAATCAATCGTCATTATTATTATCGAATTCAAATTATTCATTAATAATAAACAATAATAATTTAAAAGATTCAAACGATGTAGTATATAATTATATTCAAATTTGTGAAAGATGTGATATAAATTTAATCACCTATAGTGAATTTTTCAATTACTTGTTGTCTCAAAAGGCGTTATTTTATCTACGAACAAAGAAACAAATTGGATATATGGTATTCAGTGGGATCAGATATAATAAACAAACAATGGGGATATATATATTGTGTTCAAGTAGTTCATTCAATTACAATTATATCATGTCGGAAATTGAAAATTTGTTATTCGAAATGGAATTGGAAATTTTGAACATGTCACAAGATGAATTGAATGAAAAAATTGATATTTTTATCAAGAATACAAATTCAAATATAATAAATGATACATGTTTGCCTCCAAATATCTTATATTCAACACCACCAAATAAAAAGAGTAATAATTTTATAAATAACGATTTTCATTTAAATATTTGGGAAAAGATAATTACCAGGAATTTTAGATTCAGAGGGAATAAAGGATGTGAAGAAATAAATAAAGAGTATTTAAAAAAAATGACAATTGAAAATTTCATCCAATTTTTCCAATGTAAAATTTCAATTAAATCAATTGAAAAATCAAGTTTGTCAATATTTATAAATTCAAAATTAGGTAAAGAGAAATCACAATATGTGAAGGATAAAAATTTATTAAAAGATTTATTGAATGAAAAGGGGTATAATTTGAATAATTTGCAAATTGAAAATCTCTTCAATGAATCAAATAATGAATTGAATAGAATAATTAAAAGATTGAATAAAATGGGTTATAATATATCCATGCCTGCAAGAACATCGAGATTTTCGAAAATCTTAAACCTGTTTCAAAAGGATTTATTGGATAATGGGAAACAAATGAATCAATTACAACAAATGGCAATTCAGAAATATGGAAAAAAATATATGAATAATAATGTGGAATTACAAAGAATTGGAATAAATGATAAAAGTGATATATATAAAGATTCAAAAGTGATTGAAATTGAAAATGATTTAAATCTCTTGAATGAATTTTATCAAGATGATGATATTATTGATATTTATGATTATTAAAAAAAAAAAAAGTCAAACTAATTTACTTTTAGAAATCCACTCTGAGATTAGATAAAAACATAGAGTAACAAAAGACAACTTTGACTCAAGTGAAGCTCAGATTAAATTAGAAGGGAAAACTCCCTTGTTGAACGATTACTTACGACCATCTTACAAAGTATCTTGAAATATTAGCTCATTATTTTAATATATATATATATGTATCACCAGTGTTGAAAATGAATCATATAAGGCGTGTAAATAATGTATACCAAACAACAATAAAATTAATATATTTATTCCGATTCTTTGACTAGAAAAGAATAAATCTCTATGTAGAAACTCATCCGTCGAGTTGTGTCATTTTCAATTATTGTAGACTTCTCAAAGATATATCCAAACCAGATCTAGGTATTTCTATTTCTATTTTTTTTTTTTGTTTGAGCCACACTGAACTTTGTTAATTCTATGAAAGTTGCCGTTGGTCAATTATGTTCTTCATCCAATTTATCATCCAATTTAAGAATAGTTTTAAAATTACTAAAACAGGCAGTCACACACAATTCAAGGATTTTATTCTTACCAGAAGCCACTGATTACATATCCAAAGATTCAAACCATTCATTTAAATTATCAAAACAAACAAATTCAAAATTCCTAATACCGTTATTGAATGAAATAAAACGATTAAAAGGATCTACATATGTGTCATTAGGAATCCATCTACCTTCAGATTCAAAAGTACGTAATTTACATATTTTAATTAATCCACAAGGTGAAATAATCAGCGAGTATCAAAAGATTCATTTATTCGACGTTGAAATAAATAATGGACCTATTTTAAAAGAATCAAATTCGGTTGAATATGGCAACAAAATTCAAAATCCAATTAAAATTGATCAATTCAATTTGGGTTTAGGCATATGTTATGATATAAGATTTCCAGAAATGAGTATAAAATTGAGACAATTGGGTTGTGATATCTTAACATTTCCCAGTGCATTCACAACAAAGACGGGAGAAGCACATTGGGAAATTTTATCAAAATGTAGAGCAATTGATTCGCAATGCTTTATTATAAATGCAGCCCAATGTGGCATACATGATATAAATGTACATGAAAACGAAGGAGAACTGGAAAAACATGGGGAGGAGGATATTAATAAGGAAAGTGTAAAAAGAATAAGTTATGGAGACTCAATCATTGTAAATCCATGGGGCAAAATATTAGCAAGAGCAAATAAATATACTGATGAGCTAAAATTGGATAAAGACGGTGACTACTATGAAATAATATATGCTGATTTAAATTATGAACAATTGGAGATGATTAGAAAGAATATGCCATTGTTAAAACATAAAAGATCAGATGTGTATAACAAATGAAAACAACAACACATATTACTGTAAAATGTTTCTCATGTGAATTTAAGATTTCCTTTAACCCGCGACAACCAATCAAATGTTTATATGCACTACTTATTGTGCCCCCCCCCCCTTTGACCGAAATCAGTTCAGATAAGGTTTAAACTTTAGACAATAACAAACTAACTAACAACCAAAGAGATAAGGAGTAGTCCCCTAATCTTAATTATTGTTTTGTGACCAACTACGGCAATTTGGATGATAACAAATTATCTTTAATATGATGTGCATGTCGAAAGAAAACGTTTGATTTCTACAAAACATCATGGTTTAAAAAATTTAGAATCATTGAATCACGATTATACAAAAGTGGAATTACACCTTGTCAAATTAGATACAGATAGAATTTATATCTATTCATCTATAGATTCGAAAGCTTTTATTGACAAATTGTTTTCAACTGTACAAAATTCGCAATCTATTTATCAGTATCTCCTTTGATGGTAAAATAAGCTGCTACGTTTGAAATTCTAAAGACTAATTGTATATAGAGAAAGAAAATGTGCTTTTAATAGATTTATAATATGTATACATATATATTTAAAATGATATAACTAACTCCCGTGAAATAAATAACAATAGAAAAAAAAAAAACATTCATGTAAATCGTAATAATAATCAGTAAAATAATGGCTGATAAAATCAAGCTCTGTTTACTGGGCCAGCAGTATGGATTTCTTCTGATGAATTTATAATAGGTTCAAACAAAGCCTCAGTATCATCATTTGTTGATGAAGAAGTAGCAGATGTAAAAACATCATCATTTGAAACTAATGAAGCATCATTTATATTATTGAAATTAACACATCGTTGTTTAGATGAAAAGAATGCTTTTGAATTTCTAGATAAATTATTCTTTACGATATTAGATTGAATTGGAACCCAATGTCTTGACGCAGTTCTGAATTGAGCAATGTGGAAAATTCTTTTGGTAACCATTGTTAATGAATAGATATAAATTGAAATAAAGATGTGAATTGGAGAAACAAAAAAAAAAAAAAAAAAAAAAAAATAAATTATGGAAATTTGAATTTGTATTTATATTGTGAAAAGAATGTTAAAGTCGTAGTAAAAAAAATGATAAGATTTAATTGTGGGTGGATCAACGGAGCGAAACAAATTAGTTGGTAGTAAGTACACAAAATGTCTAAGGTGACTCAATTGTAATCCCTTGCCCCAGATTTCGCATTTTTCTTGGTTTTGTGTTCTAGTTCTTAATGCTAATTCTATCCGTGCAACTACCAATTCTGTTCCATTGTTAATCTTTACAAGAATATTGTGGTGGAATCATACAGTTTATAACTGAACGTTAATTTACGTACTCGATAATTACACCCATACACACATATTTTCTTTTTTCCCCGTTATCCTGTCAAAATTATATACTCAATTATTTATCTCATTCATTTTATTTTCAATTCAAAATAGTATATGATGCAACTTCTTCACTTTAAGATTGGAAATCTCATTTTAATTAACATTTCTATTCAATTCAAAAATGTTACATTCGTTTTTCTATGGTTCTGATTTTCCTTGCTTCCGTTATCCCAGATGGAAAAAACAAAAAATCAAATAATGTATAAAATAAGTAGATAAAAAATAATATATGGCTAAGTCATATATCAATGTCAAGGACTCGCTTCATTCTACTCCCACGTTTATCAGTATGAATCCTTCCAACATAGTTAAAACTAAGTTGCGAAAAAAAAAAAAAAAAAATTAATTTTTTCTTTTTGCATCCATTTTTGCATCCATTTTTCTTGTCCGATGATTAAGTTAAAGCCAAACCATGGTTACGCATGAATTCGTATTATGCCATGGTTACAACTGAAATTAGTCTAATCTAATCTCTGAAACCCAATCAACTCGCTGAATTTTTTTTTTTAGAGAGAGAGTTTGTTTAAATAATTTCGCTTCCCCCTATTAAAACTCATCTATCATCTCTCGATTCGTCTTGTGAAATAATTCTCCGAACAATATATTATTAATTTAATTCATCTATTTTTTTTTTTTTTTTTTTTTTGTCCAAGTTTGTTCTTATGGAATGGAAAATGATTTGATGGAATATAAATAATTGGTTGATTGTGCACTACCTCCTCCACATTATTTTATTTTGTATTTTTTGTGATCTTATGAAATTAAACAATAATAATATTTTTGTTCAATAACTAAAAGCTATTCATTCAACTATTCATTTTTTTAGATATTTATATATATATATTCATTATGGGAACTGGGTGGGAGTTAACACATTCTTTAAGAGACAAGATATTCAAGTATGCGTCTTATCATCAAACCCCAGTTAGTCTTCGTCAGATGGTTCAATTTGGTCCAACTCCAAGTCCGGGGTCCATATTTCTTGCTTCTAAATTTATAGTAGAAGAATTACCAATTAGATTAGCGAAAAAAGTAAAAGATTTAGATAATGCTCCATTGAATCTTTCTCAAAGTCCAAGTACAATCAAAGTTAAAAATTGGTATGCACAATCATTTCAAGAATTAACTGAATTGCAAAAGCCAAAAATTGATGAGAAATTGAAGAAACTATTATATTCAACGCAACAACGACAACAGGTGCTTAATCAAGTAGATGATGATATTATTGAGCAAGAAATTCATAAAATACCAGAAACTTTTGATGATGATGATAATCCGGCTATAAATAATATCTTTAGTGATGATGGGATTGTAGTTCGACACCATCATCATTATCATCTTCAGAATAAAAGTCATCACTCAATACTGAGAACAAGAACAAATAATACGTTGGACACTGTTGAATCAACAATTGAATCTCCAACTTATGGAATGACTTATTTCTCTCCTTGTCCAACAAATATAATATGGCCAAAAGAAGTGTATGACTATAACAAATTAGTATGTGAAGCTTTGGAAAAGATTAAAAAACGACACGATGCAACCGTTGCAACAATGGCTCAAGGTGTTCAAGAATGGAAAAGTCTTCATAAAACAGTAATTGTAAATTCAAGAATTCAAACGTTTTTAGATAGATTCTATATGTCGAGAATTGGTATTAGAATGTTAATTGGTCAACATATCGCATTAAACATGGCACAAAATTCACCTGCAAAACAAAGATTATCAACTCTAATCAATGGTTCAAATGGTATGGCAAAAAAGGCAAGGAGTAATTATGTTGGGGTGATATGTACCGATTGTAATGTTGGTGAAATTGCTGAAGATGCAATTGAAACTGCAAAATACATATGTGAAGAATATTATGGATTATTTGAAGCTCCAAAAATTCAATTGATTGCTCCACATCAAGATATAAATTTCATGTATGTACCAGGACATTTAATCCATATGTTATTTGAAACACTTAAAAATTCCCTTCGTGCAACTATAGAATTCCATACCCCCAAATTAAAACAAAAGTTGATTGAACAACAACCAAATTTAAAATTACAAGATATCGATATAAATGATTTAGAATTCCCTCCAATAAAAGTTATTATATCTGAAGGCTCGGAAGATATTGCCATAAAAATATCCGATGAAGGTGGTGGTATTCCAAGAAGTTCATTGCCTTTAATATGGACATATTTATATACAACTGTTGATGAAACGCCAACATTGGAGCCTGAATACAATCAAACTTCATTCAAAGCACCAATGGCTGGTTTCGGTTATGGTTTGCCAATAAGTAGATTATACGCGCAATATTTCGGTGGTGATTTGAAACTAATTAGTATGGAAGGTTATGGAACTGATGTTTATTTACATTTGAATAGATTAAGTTCTTCAAATGAACCTTTGCCATGACTAGATAAATTAAAAGGCAGTGTCAAAATATCATGGGTTGTTTTGACAAGTTTGAGTTATATAGCTGTTTATTTATCTTTATTAATGTATTATTAGATGTGTGTTTACACCAATTTGAATAATAGAAATATAATTATTACTTAAATTCACATTTACAATTTTTGAAAAGAAGAATGATACACAAAAGTGCAACAAATGAATGGTAGAAATTGTTGAGAAATTAACAAATCATCGCTCATCATTCACTTAATGTTCTCTTATTACAAAGAGGCAACAATAACGAAGACAAAATAGAATTGAAAATAGAATTAAAAAAAGAAAGAAAAGAAAAGACAGACATGGCAAGGCAATGCGGTGTTACACAATCGTTGACTCAAAACCTTAATTTAGAAATAGAAAATGCGGGGTGTATTCTGACTCGTGCACGTGATCTCTGTTCAAGTATTGACGAAAAAAAAAAGAAAAAATAAAAAACCGAGTATGAAAATGATTCAACTGTGATAATCCCTTGAATACTGTAAATGTGGTTAATAAAACAATTTTCATTTAAATATATATCGTTAGAATAGCTATTGCAATATAAAATTACATAGACGTTTGTTTATTTACCACATATTCCCTGTGTTGAGTTTCTCTAACTTTATTCTATTTAGTCAAAGTTAAAAATTAACAAATCGAGAAATAGAAAAAAAAAAAAAAAAAAAAAAATAAAATAAAAAAAAATAGTATCAAAAAATAATCATCGTTTTTACCAATAATCAATAATAATGTCATCATCAGTTCCTAGAACAAAACCTTGGGAAGTTTCATCCGGCACATCTGCAGTATCTGCAAATACCAATAATAATACTAATAATAATAATATAAGTACAACAACTACTAATCAACCCGCCACAAATAATATTCCACAATCTAGTATAAATACTATTCCCCAGCCTAGTATACCCGATAGACCAAGTTCTTTAACTTCTGAATTTAATACAATGGCCGATTCACAACCTTACGGATCTACAAATGCATATAATAATACAACTGGTTATGGATCAAGATATGGTTCTGGAATGTATGGTTCTGGATATGGCTCTGGATACGGGTCGGGATATGGCTCTGGCTATGGCTCTGGAATGTATGGCTCTGCCTATGGCTCTGGGATGTATGGTTCTTCAATGTATGGTGGTTATGGCTCAGGTATGTATGGTGGTTATGGTTCAGGCATGTATGGTGGAAATAACATGATGATGGGACAAGGTGGTGGTGGTGGTGGTGGTTTGGGTGAAGGAACACAAGCAACTTTTCAATTAATTGAAAGTATAATAGGTGCAGTTGGTGGCTTTGCTCAAATGTTGGAAGCTACATATATGGCAACACATTCATCTTTTTTCACAATGGTTAATTTAGCTGAACAATTTGGGAATTTAAAAAATGCTCTTGGTTCACTATTGGGCATATTTGCATTGATTAAATTAATAAAGAAATTTTTTTATAAGCTAACGGGTCAGAATTACAATAATGGATTGAATTTAGGTGAATTTTCAAAATTTGAAAAACAACAAAAAAAATTGGAAAATGCTCAGAATAATCATAGTAGTAAGCGGATTTCATTCAAACCATTATTATTATTTTTGGCTGCTTCAATTGGTTTTCCTTATTTATTAAGTAAAGCAATACAATTAATTAATGAACAAAATCAAAGAAAATTTCAACAAAAAAATCAACAAAATCAACAATTGCCTCCTGGTAGTTTAGATCCATCAAATTTACAATTTGCAAAGACTTTGTATGAATTTAATCCTGAAAATCCCCAAATTGAAATCGAATTGAAACCAAATGAATTGGTTGCAATTTTATCAAAATTAGATCCTTTGGGAAATGAAAGTAAATGGTGGAAAGTAAGGTCAAGAAGTGGAAAAGTTGGTTATGTACCATCAAATTATTTATCTGTTATTGAACGAAAAAAGGAGACAAAGATGTTGTCACAATCTCCTCAACCGCAACAACAACAACAACAACAACAACAACAACAACAAGAATCAATAGAGAAAGAAAATTTCCTTAAAGAATTCAAACAATTTAATAATTAAATTAAAAATAATCAAATGTTGTCACAATCTCTTCAACCGCAACAACAACCTCAAGAATCAACAGAGAAAGGAAATTTCCCAAATGTTGTCACATTCTCTTCAACCGCAACAACAACCTCAAGAATCAATAGAGAAAGGAAATTTCCCAAATGTTGTCACAATCTCTTCAACCGCAACAACAACCTCAAGAATCAATAGAGAAAGGAAATTTCCTTAATGAATTCATAATTGAATTAAAAATAATCAAAAATTATGAAAAAAAAAATTATTAAAAAAAAATTATTGCATAAAGGGAACTGGTTAAAATAACAACAACACCCATGATATTTAATCAATTGTATAAAATATTATGGGTTAATTGTCTGTCTGAATTTATATATCGATTTCTTAGAAATTAATTTTCAATTTAATACATAATTAATTATTTATTCAAAAACCATCATCCGGTCTACATTGTTCACTTTCAATTGATTTCCCCTTTTCTTGCAAATTCTTATAACCTTTTATATTTTTTTCAACTTTATGAATAGCTTCAGATTTAGCTTTATAATGTTGAGCAAAATCGATTCCTTGAGCTAATTTCTCACCGGTTTTTTTATTCAAGTAACTAGCAGCTGTATTGATTTTTGGAACCGCTTTTTCAACAAGATCAATATCTTTTGCTGCCAATTTACCTAATTTTAAATTTGCTCTATGTAAAGTTTCCTTAGCACTTTGATAAATTGAATAAGAACGAATAAACATTTCAAGGGATAATAAAATTACAAATTATAGAAAAAACGTTGAATATCTTATCAATAAATATATTTTATTTTTTATTTATGTGTGATTATGTGGGAAATCCATCAAATACCATCATCGGGTCTATTTTGTTCTGCTGGGACTTTTTCACCTTTATCTTTTAAATCTTTATAACCTTTAGTATTTTCTTTAACTTTTAATTTTGCTTCTGTTTCAACTATTTTATTACTTGCTTTTTCTTGTACATCATTAGCGATATCTTTCGCTTTTAATGTCAAATTTTCTCCCTTTTCTATACCATCGGCTAAAATTTCACCTGTTTTCTTATTAATTGATTCGGCTGTTGATTTGATTGTACCAGTGGCTGATTTAACTGCTTCAGATGCTTTGTTTGATAAATTTTCAGCTCCTTCCAACCCTTCAGATAAAATTTGTCCCGTTTTTTTATTAATTGAATCGGCAGTTTGTTTAATAGTTGAACCATCAATATCGTCATAAGCTTGTTGAGCTTTGTTTTTTAAATCTGTTGCATCAACATCTTCTACAACTTCATTTGCTTTATTATAAGCCTTTTGAGCTTCATTGGTAACTTTATTATGTACCTTTTCAGCGCCTTCTTTTATATCTGAACCATCAATATTTTCAACTTTTTTTTGTGCATCGTCTATAGTTGTTGCTGCTTTTCTACCAACTTTTAAATTTATATCTTGAGCTTGCGCTTGTTTTTCTTCAACGTTCTTAACTCCTTTTTCACCAAATACTGCATTTGTAGCAGCTTTGAAAATTGAATATTGTCGATAAACAATTGGTTGCGGTTGGATTGAATTTACTTTAATTGATCTTACTATAGTCGAACGCAACATTATTATAATTATTTCTAAATAAATTTGGAGAATTGCTTCTCTTTATATATTCACAAATCTCCATATGAAAAAAATATTAATATAGCAACCATAACAAGTTATACTCTATATTATTCTAGTTTTGTATGTATTTTATAATTACGTAATTAGAATTATCTTCATGTAGCAAAGCCAATATTTTTCAGAAATTCATAACTAATCTTTTTTTAATAATAAAAATAAGTTGATTTAAGAGTAAAAAGAAATTACACATTTCACGATATGGAAGGATATAACAAGTATTTACTAGAAGAGTGATAGATATAATTCATATATTAACTTATTCTGATCTCGAGTACGGATGTATCCTTGCATTTGAACTATTTCTTGATCTTTCAGGACCGCCACCTGAGCCTTGTCCTTCATTATTATTTGTTGATGGTGGTGAATTTCTTCCTCGATTTCTGAGAAATCGATTTTGAAGTCTTTGGATGATCAGCAAAGAATTTTCATTATTATTTGATTGCTGTTGTGGTTGTTGTTGTTGTGGTTGTTGTGGCTCTATTGTTGTTGGTATACTACTTACTGTTGAATTTTCTGATTCGCTTGAATCATCATTCAAATCATCTATATTGGTTGTATGTGGTGAGAAGTTAACTCTTCTTGCACTTCTTGAATCTGAAGATTCGCTTCTTCTTCTACCATCAGTATCTGATTCAGTAGTATTAGTTCTTGTTTCGGACTGTGAATTATTTCTTTGTCTTGCTTCCCTTGTTCTTGTTGTTGTTCTTGTGGTTCTTCTCATTGGGAAGATTCTACTTGTAGCTGGTTCGGGGAAGGGGAATCTTCGGGGCATTACGATATCCGGATTTCTTGTGATTTCTTCATCCTTTGAATCGTTTCTATTATACGGTGTACACCAATTTTGTTGCATATATGAATCAGTGACTGGTGTAATTGCAGGATTATAAGGTCTTCTAAATGGATTGAAAACATCAGTTGAACTAAAAAGATGTTGGATCATTTCTTCTTTATTATTATAATTTGCAATTGTGTTATTTTCCACATATTCCATTTTCATCTTTTTTGAATCGTGAATTTTAGCCTCTACTTCTTTCCTACATA
>JAJMBM010000082.1:0-40623 GCA_030565325.1 Insectozyma coleopterorum
AAAAAATTAGTATTGAATTTACAACCAAAGCTACCCGCATTAAAAAATTAGTATTGAATTTACAACCAAAGCTACCCGCATTAAAAAATTAGTACTGAATTTACAACCAAAGCTACCCGCATTAAAAAATTAGTACTGAATTTACAACCAAAGCTACCCGCATTAAAAAATTAGTACTGAATTTACAACCAAAGCTACCCGCATTTAAAAAATTAAATTAACAGTGTAGAATGGGGAAAAATATATTACATACATTTTACTATATTGAGATAAATAATTAAATATTACTACAAATTAATTTAATCAAACGCCCATTAAATAACAATTGTCTTTTATAAGGGTGCTTGATACATTTTGCTATTAATATATACCTTCGATATACTAAATTCATCATAGTATTTATTAGTCTTCTCTTCTACCCTTTTGTCTCTACGTGTGTTTCTCTTCTTCTTCTTCTTCTTCTTCTTCTTCTTCTTCTTCAGTCTATGAGTATGTTTCAATTAATGTATCTCTTAAATTGCCTCCAATTGCATCTGGTTGTGCATCTTGCAATCTAAATATAGATTCTATAACTGATAATTCCGGAGCGGTTGTATCCAACCCTGCAACTGCCAACCAATCATTTACAACCATACCTGCACCAACGACTGAACTACCTCTATTCACTGTACCTGCAACCAATGGAACTTGTAACAAAGAACTTAATTCTTCTTGGTCTTGTATTGAAGTTTGTGGATGGACTAATCCACCTTGGTTACTCAATGAACAATATGATCCGACCAATACATTACCAGCAATAGTTTGTCTAAACACTTCTACACCTAAAACATCAGCAATTAATTCTTCTGTTTCTCTTTCTATATCTGGATGTACTAATGCGACATAATCATTACAACATATGACATTACCTAATGCACTCAATCTTTCTTCAACTCTTTGGATCTTGACTGAATCTGGTAATGAATTTCTAAGATGCATTAATTCTTGATCAGTGGTTTGGGTAGGAACTAACAATCCTCTTCTATTACCACTAGTCATTCTCCCTACAATTCTAGTTCCAGCAATAGTACTATGGACAATTGGGACAACATCACCCAATTCGGCTTCAAATGCAGAATAAAAATTTTCTGATCCTCCAACTGCAACTAAACAATATGAATTAGTTAATTTGGAAAATACTCCAACTTCATTAGAATTTTCAAATTGTGTTCTTGTAGCCATTTTTTATGTATATAAATGAATAATGGAAAAGGGAAAATTAAAATAAAAAAAAAAAAAAAAATATTTTCTCATCTCTAAAAAACGAAGTCGTGTGGAAATGACTGAAAACTTTAGCTGCAAAAAAGACAAAAACATTAAAGAGAGAGAATCAAGTATAGAAAACATTATCAAGTATAGAAAACATCAGAGAGAGAATCAGTATAGAAAACATTAGAGAGAGAGAATCAAGTAATAAAGGGTTTCATTTAAATATTTATTAAATTATATACATCCTTTCTTTTCTTTTAATCGAGTTTTTCATTATCTAAATATGCATCATCATCATCTTCATCTTCAGAATCTTGCCAATCATTTACATCATTCATCATTTCATCTTCAACTTCATGATTTGGCAATACTTCTAAACCCTTTTCACCAAGGACAACCTTTGCCATTTCTTTATCTTTAATTTGGCCTTTCAATAACATAACAGCCATTTTATTTAAAATTTCTTGTTGAATTAATCTATTCAATGGTCTTGCACCTAAATCAGGAGACCAACCATTTCTGCAAAGATATTCCATTGCTGAATCATCCAAATGTAATTTAATATTCTTACCATTCGATGCAAATCTTTGGGTAATTTCTTGTAATCTAATTCTAACAATCTTTGCAATTGCTTTTCTTGATAATCTATTAAATACAACCGTATTTGATATACGATTTAAAAATTCTGGTCTGAAATGGGCTCTAACTGCATCCATAACTTTTTCCTTTGTTTCAGAATCAATCTTTGATCCCTTTGAAGCATTAATATAAGTTGCACCTAAATTTGATGTCATTATAAAAATTGCATTTGAACAATTTACAACTTTACCTTGTGAAGATGTGACTCTACCATCGTCTAAAATTTGTAATAAAACGGTTAAAACCTCTGGAGCTGCTTTTTCAACTTCATCGAATAAAACAACCGAATAAGGTCTTCTAATTAATGGTTCTGTTAATATACCACCTTCTTCATAACCAACATAACCAGGAGCAGCACCTAATAATTTTGATGCTGACCATTTATCACCCAATTCAGAACAATCAATTCTAATCATTGCTCTTTCATCAGCAAATAAGAATCCTGCCAATTTTTTGGCCAATTCGGTTTTACCAGATCCTGATAAACCTAAAAATAAAAATGATGGTGGTTGATTTGGATTTGCTAAACCTGATCTTCTTAATCTAATGGCATTACTTACAGCTTTAACGGCTTCTGATTGTCCAACAACTTGACTTGCCAATTCATTTTCCATATTGATTAATTTATTATTTTCAGCTTGACTCAATTTTGTAACTGGTATACCTGTTAATCTTGCAGCAGTTTCACAAATTTGTTCAGGTCCAACGGCATTTTTTAACAATGATTCCATATTTGAAGATTCTTCTTCTGCAACTCTAATTTCCAATTCTTCAATTTGTTTTTCAACGTCTGGAATTGCAAAATATCTTAAATCTGCTGCTGTTGCAGTATCATGTCTTCTTTCGGCATCTTGAGCTTTAATTTCTAATTCATCCAATTTTCTCTTTGCGTTAATTAATAAATCATGACCAGCACGTTCTTGATTAAATCTTTCTCTTAATGGACCCAATTGTTCTTCCAATTCTGATTGTTTCTTTTTAGCAAGAATTAATCTATCTTTTGAAGCAGAATCAGCTTCTTTATCTCTTTCCAATGCATTAATTTCAACTTCGACTAAATGTAATTGTCTTTCTAAATTATCCAATTCTTCGGGTTTTGAATCTCTTGCAACAGCAACTGCAGCAGCACTTTCATCGACCAAATCAACTGCTGAATCAGGCAATGCTCTATAGGTTAAATATCTACTTGCCAATTGAGCAGCCATGACCAATGCAGAATCTAAAATTCTAACACCATGATGAATTTCATATTTTGGCTGTAAACCTCTTAAAATTGCAATTGTTTCATTAACAGTTGCTGCAGGAACATCAATTTTTTGAAATCTTCTTTCAAATGCTCCATCTTTGGCAATAAATTTTCTATATTCAGCAAATGTCGTTGCACCAATACAATGTAATTCACCTCTTGCTAACATTGGTTTTAATAAATTTGCAGCATCGGATTTACCATCACCCATCAACATATGAATTTCATCAATAAATAATATAATAAATTCTTTACTTTTAGATATTTCATTCAAAACCCCTTTAATTCTTTCTTCAAATTCACCTTTATATTTTGCACCGGCCGTTAAAGCACCTAAATCTAAAGCAAATAATCTTGAATTTGCCAATACATTTGGTACATCGCCATCAACGATTCTTTGTGCGACCCCTTCCACGATTGAGGTTTTACCAACACCAGCATCACCAATTAATACTGAATTTGATTTGGATCGTCTTGCTAAAATTCTAATAACTCTTCTAATTTCTTCTTCTCTACCAATAACAGGATCTATTTTACCTTCTCTTGCCTTTTCAGTAAAATCTTCACAATATTTATTTAAAAATTCATATGAAGAACTTGAGTCAGCCTGCCTTGAATCAATTCTTTGTGTGCCTCTTAATTCAATAGCTTGATTTTTAATAGATTCGACATTTATACCAGCTTCTTTGAAAATATCTTTTATTGAAGAATCATCTAATAACGCTAATAAAATGTGATCTTGGGCAATATAATTATCCTTTTGTTGTTGCTTGATTTTGTTTGCATTTAATAAAACTTGTCCAGCTTGATAACTTGGTCTAATTTCATCCGGTGGAGGGTTTTGCGATGGTAAACGAACTAAATGTTTATTAACAGTTCTTTCAAAGTTTGGCCATTCGAATCTGGCCTTTTGTATCAAAGTTTTGAGATATAATGTATTACCTTCAGTTTCATCTGTTGGTATAAAAGCAGCAAGGAAATGTAAAGGTAATATTTGGGTATTTGATTGATCTTTTGCCAATTGTTGTGCATCGGTTATTATCTTCAATGCATTATCGGTGTATTGTGTTTCGTCCATGATTGAAAAAATGTTTAATTAAAAAATATATAAAAATAAGGAAAATGAAATTGATATTTATATATATATATATATATAACGGGTGATCATAATAATAATAATATCTACTGAAACTCCGGTTTTAGTTTCATTTTTGTGTTCGCATAGTACAAGTCACGTTTTCAGAAGAATCGAGAAGAATCGAGAATTTGCTAGAAAGTTTTAGAACATATTAAAAAATTTATCAACATAGGAATTTTCCATACATTGACAGTGAGTTCAATCAAAGTGATTGTTGTGTTGTATTAGTATAGATCGATTCAGAATTAAAGATGATCAACAGGGAGTAAACTAGGTGGTGGTTTCCTTATGGAATGTTCGGTGCGCTACACATTAATATTAAATCCATTGCCGATCAATAATGCTTACATAAGAAAATTACACAAACGGTTAAAATACGAATTTATAAAGTTTATATTGTGCACTTTAATCTTTCTTCCAAGATCTAATCATTAATTGATTATGTTCAATTTTTGTTATGCAATTGAAAGAATAATACACTTTGAATTAAAAAAAATTGTTCAATTTAAATGTGTTAATGATTATATCATTAATTTATCTATTTAACTTTATAATTGCTTTTAATCACGATTCATATTTTGCACCCAATTATAACTATATAGATTTGACAAGGATAAATAATAATACAATTATCCAATCTAATCAACCAATTATATATTCATTAAATTCAATTGAAGAATTGGCATCATCTCATTTAGATAAATTAGACAATCATGATAATATATTCTTTTTCAAATTGACACAATCTTCATTACAATATAATTCTAAATTTAAAAAATGGACAGAAATTCTTAAAACTGATATGAATGATAAATTAAATATTCAACCCTATAATACGTGGTTACCTGCAACACAATGTCTTAATTCGAAAAATGGCGATGGGGGATATTTACGTAAAGATATTTATATTGAATTAGAATTGAATATTGAAAATTACATTGACTTGCATTTTGGTTTTATTCCAATTGGATTTAGCATTGGTATAAATTTATCAATGGGAGTTAGAGTTGGATATGGTATGACTATAATTCTATCATTCAATTGTATTTTGAATAATGATGAAATTGTTCAAATGGTATATAAACCAAATTGGATCTTAATTCCTCCATTAACATTTATTGAATATAAAATTAGAAAAAAAGCATTGACAAAGTATAAAGTACGATTTATAAAATCTTTTAAAATGTTGGTCATTGACTCTCCACAACATAAATGTTTGAAAAGTGATAAAATTGAAAATTTAATGTGTTCAAATAAAGACATTACCAAACAAATAATAGATATATAAAAAAAAAAAAAAAAAAAAAAAAAAGAAATGCATACAAATTTTATTTATTTATTTATTCTTCAAAATTTACTAGTAATGGATTTAATAAAGACATTGTTAAATGGATCATTTTCTTTGGTGGATATTCATATGAATTTGGTTTGATTGATAATTTTGAATATGTCTGTACTAATCTTGTAATTATATATGAAGCTTCAGTTAATGCAAATTGTTGACCAAGACAAATTCTTGGACCTCCATTAAAGGGTAAATATGCCCAACCTAATTTTCTAGTTGATTGTTCAAACCATCTTTGAGGTCTAAATTCAAGAGAATCTTTACCATAATAATTTGGATCCAAATGGGTTGAATTTATCGTATAAACAACATTTTCTCCCCGTTTAACTAAAACTGGCGACATACCATCTTCGCCACCACCTCTTGGAATTGTGGTATCTTTAATTGCAATTCTTGAGTTTCTTGGTACTGAAGGATACATTCTTAAAGTTTCATTCAAGACGGCTTTTAAATATTCACATTTTTTAAGTGATTCAAATGAAATATCATCATTCACGTCATTTCCAAATTTTTCTAAAATTTCAGTTCTTAAATTTTGCCATATTTCAGGACGTTGTGCTAATTCAAATATACAAAATGATAATAAACCAGCGGTTGTATCTCTGCCTGCTAATAAAATATTTAAAGCCTGATCTCTTAATATAATTGGATCTCTAGTTTCTTTAACCAATTCATATAAAAATATATAACCACTTTGTTTTTCAATTTCTTCCTTTGAAGCATTTAAAACTTTATTTATATAATAATCACTAAATTTATGAACTATAGAATTACAATTTTGAAATTTTTTTGAATTAATTATCCAATATAATTTTTGCAACAATGCTCTTTTTGATAAATAAATCTGTGAAGTATTGAACGCATTTGCAAATTCTTTTCTTCCAGCAAAATTAAATTCATTTTGATCATATCCAATAGATTCATCTTTTAAACTTGCAACAGAAGTACCAAATAAAAATTCGGTAGCGGAATCAACAGTAAATCTAAAGAATAATTCTTGTAAATCGAAATAATTCCCATTCTTGCCCTTTGTATCTATATGTTGCTTTAATAATTGAAAATGTGGTTCCAAGGCTTTCACATGTGCAACTTGATCTCTTGCAAATTGAGGTCTCAACATTTGTCTCGAATGTTTCCAACCCTCGCCGTCCAACGTGAATATACCTTTACCTAACAAAGGACCAAAATAACTCAATCTTTCGCCAAGTATAAAGTCATTGAACTGTGTACCCAATATAGCCTTGATGTTTTCAGGATCTTTGGTTATAACCATTGGAATACCAAATATAAACGTCTTCATGGTGGGGACTTGGGGATGTTCCACTTGATTGAAAATTTGTTGATTAAATTCAATCAAGGTACCATTTCTCATTTCATTTAAAGAATTCATACCTGCTTTAAACCCAAAATAACCATCAGTTCTAATATTAGTAAAAGGTTTAGCGTTTAATTTTTGCATGATATACTTGGAATAAAAATAGTTGAATAGCTGATAAGACATGAGTATACCAGCAATGGTTAAATACCAATATTGTGTTAATATAGAAAGAATAGACATGGTGTTGATTGATAAAAGAAAAGTGTTGTAAAAATTGATATAATTGTAATTATATAAATATTTGTGTGTGTGTGTGTGTGTGTTATGTAATCAATCTTTCTTGTGAAAGATAAGAAACAAAGTATTAAAGGGGGGGGGGGGGAGGGGAAACCATATTACTATTAACTACCACCAATTATTATTCTCCACTAGTATTGAAAGGAGTTAATAGTCCAACTTACACAATTATAAATTAAACTCCGGATTGGTATAACATATTAATTCTATCTATTACTACTACAATCATCTGCTTTTGACTGTGTTGCAGTTTTGGGCTTTTACGGGCAGAAAACATTGACAACCTTATAGTATATTTGATCACTGAGGAAATAACAACAACTGTAATTACGATTACTTTTAACTATGTTTATCAATTACCTAGTTACACCTTCATTTCTAATTTTCTATTTTATTTTTAACAACCGCTTCTATCATTATTGGAGAGTTTTGAAATGGTTAAAATTGATTAATATCTCAATTGAAAATCAACAATGATATTCTCAACTTGTAATCAATAAGATTTAGTTCGGAATTATTAATCATGTCTCCAATTAATCTGTGAAACCAGGGCTACCAATTTCAATCGTAAACTTGAAACTAAAAATTTAAATTTCATCCATCCATCTGTCTGTCTGTCTCATTTTGGACTCATCCGTTGAGCTTTTAATACGAAATTATTTGACATCAGCGCACTACTCTATGGATTTAATCCAAACTTATTCATCTGATTCAGAACAAGAAGAAGAAGAAGAAGAATTGGAACAAGTGGAAGTTGTTGAGTGTAAATTACCTTCCCCGCCTCCATTACTCATCTATTCACAAATTTCATACATGTCCAAATTTCCAAATTCAATATATTTATCTTTATTATGGAATCCATCGTTTGAAACAATCAAACAATTGGAAAATCTATCTAAACATATTTTATCACTGGTACCCACTCTAAATGAGAACTATAATTGGATTTCTTTACATAAAGATATACAACGAAATACACAATTTCATATCTCATTAGGTGAACAATTTCATTCAAAAAAATCTGATATATTGAATAAATTCAATACAAATCTTTCAAAATTACACATCCCAAATGAATTAATCAAAAGAATCGGTTGTGACGATAATAATCCATTGGGTAGATTATTGAATCAATCTAGAAATTGCATAAATTTAAACATTACCAATTCGACTTTATATCCGGGTAAATTATCAAATGTTTTATTTCTAGCATTATCGATAAAAAAAGATGAATCAACAATGAAATTTTTTAAAAATTTATCAAATTTAAAAAATGACTTAATGAGTGAACAAGAAGATGATAATGAATGGTTGAATAATTTACATATTTCAATTGTAACTGGATATCAAAAGAAGAAAATTATAGAGTTGGATGAATTGAAAATTTTGAAATCCCAAATTGAAAAAATCAATATACTTGAATATATTAAAGATGTAGAGATAAATATTGAAGAGATTGAAATACAAATCACCGGTGGTGGTGATAAATCGCAACAATCTCAAAAATACAACCTATTGAAAACGTGAAAATTTTTCATCAAAAAAAATATATAATATATATATATATATATAATTAAAATGAAGACAATACAGGGTTATCTTGGTATACCGTGTAACTTATCAGTACAAAATCGGACTCAAATAAATAAAGCATGTAATGAGATTTTAAACAATATACCATTTTTGAAAAACAATTATAATTGGAAAGATTTAAGTCCACCAAAGCATAACTTTCATTTTTCAACAATACAACGATTTTTCATATCTAGTGAAAATCAAATCCAATTTGAAAAGAAGTTGACTAAACAAGTTGAATCATTATCAATTCCATCAAATTTATTAATATCAAAATTTGGTAATAATTCAAAATTGAGTCAAATCTTGAACAAAAAAAAAGTTAGATTAAATTTAAATTCAAATTTATCTTTAGCAAGTAGTAGAGATGTATATAAAAAGATTTTTTTTATCATCAATATTCAACATGATGAAGACAGTTTAAAACTTTTAAATGATTTATTAAATTTGGAAACATCAGTAGTTGAAGAATTTAATATTATCCCTGATAAATTGGTAGCTATTGAGAATGTGAATCTTATACATACAACTGTTAAAATGGGATTATTTAATAACAACAACAACGACAACAAATCAAGGCAAATTGACAATTATGAACATTTTAAAGAATTAAAAGAACAAGTTGAATCAATTGATATAAACCAATATCTAAATGGTCTTCATGTGGATATTGATCAAATTGAATATACATTATCTTCACCAAATAAATTAATAGCTAGAAATCTCAACCTACCAATATAGGGAATCAAATATACCTGAATCAAATATATATATATCTATTCTTTTGTTCCCCATGATTTTCTTCTTTTGTGTATTTTTCAATTTGTAATAAATTTTCATCATTCCCGAAATAACCTGAAATACATCACCACCACCACCACCACCACCACCACTTTTTTTTTTTTTTTTTTTTTTTTGCCTCATTCTTTTTTTTTTTTTTACATTTTCCATGATGTCAAGAAAGTATTCTAAAAATCTCGAAAGACAGTTGATCGATATTGTTAATTCTCCATCGAATGATAACAAATGTGGAGAATGTGGATGTAAATATCCAACTTGGGCTTCATACAATCTTGGTATTTTCTTATGTGGGCGTTGTTCATCAATACATAAACGAGTTTTAGGTCCTCCAAATTATAATATCTCAAAAGTGAAATCATTGACTTTAGATAATTGGTCAGATGAGCAAATTGAGAATCTTAGAAGAATTGGGAATAAACGTGCTAGACGAAAATGGAATAGTAAAAGAGTTCCATTTCCTTATGATGGAGATGAGGATATTTCAGCAGTGGAACAATATATCAGAGATAAATATATCTTGAGGAAATTCACAGACGATAATGATGACAAATATTCAGATGAAAATAGTAGTATTTATGACTCTTCAAGATCTAGGTCTGGGTCTAGGTCTAGGTCAAGGTCAAATTCAAATGTTTTACCAAGATTAACTCATAGAAAATTAACAACTTATGAATATACTCAATATCAAACACAGGCAAATAAAATAAAATCATTTGGATTTAATGATTATGACGCAATCTTGGAAAGTTTATTATTGAGTAATGGTTCAATCGATAAAGCAATCGATATAATTGAACAAGATCAAAGGATAAATCCAACAAAGAAAGAAACTGCTCCTGATTTACCGAAACGAAAACCACAAGAAGAAAATAAACCAAATACTACTAGAAATCCAAAACCTTCGGGTGATTGGTGGAACTCGAATACAAATATGATACCTCAAAAAACTGCTACAAGTAGTACTACTACTACTACTGCTCAACCTCAAATTTACCAATACACTGATCCTGTAACGGGACAAATTTCATATATAGATTCAAACGGTCAAGAATATTTAGATCCAAATAATCCCCAACATCAACAACAATTGTATAATATACAAAATCCACAATTGATTCAACAACAACAACAACAACAACAGACTAATAAACAGAATATATTATCTTTATATAATCAACCGACTAATCGGATACAACAACAATCCCAATCACAACCTACTTCACAGCCAACTTCACAGCCAACTTCACAACAATCATTCGCGTATCAACAATCTCAAGGTTATACAATACAGCAACCTCAATTCACGGGATTTGCACAAGCACAGCCTCAACAACAAAATCAATTTACTGGATTCGCACAAACACAACCTCAACAACAATACCCATTCCAACAAGGATATTACAGATAGTAATAAATATACATAGAGATTTAAAAAAAAATATATATATATATATAAAAGATTTTTTTATACCATAATTTTGTTTATTTTTCTTAAAATTTTGCTTTCACTTTCAAATCTTCAAGTATACATAACGCTACATGTCTGGCGATTGTCATTGTTGTAATCATTGGATTTGCTCCTGATGCAGTTGGCATACATGAAGCATCGGCAATATAAATATTTGAAGCTTCAAATAATTTACCTCTTGTATCACAAGCACCATATTTGGGCCCTTTTCCAGACATTCTACAACTTGACATTTGATGTGCCGAACCATATGGGGTTGCAAAATCGTCAAATTTAATTTTTGAAACTTTATTTCTCCATTCAACATAATCTTGATCATTTATACTTCTTTCATCTTTTGATTTATTTGATTCAAATATAGGTACCCACGCTTGTGGACTTATAATTCTTTTTGCACCTTCAATATATAAAATATCAGCAGTTACTAAAAATGCTTGTAACAATGCATTTTTATCAAACTTTGTCAATTTATAATCTATATACATTGCTTCTGGTCTATTTGGATCACCTTTTATAGTACCACTCGAATAATCTCTTGTGATTAATAACATTGCAATCATATTATTATATTTCAACAAATCTTTTCGTACTTGATCACTACCTCTCCAAGGTAATAAAGCACCTTGAATAAATGGTGCATTTAAAATTGTTTCAATTTTTGCTCCATGAGCTTTCCCATCTAAATCATCAACTTGGGTACATACAGAAGTCATAATTGAATGTTTAAAATGATTTGCTTGTAATTCTTTTCCAAAATCTCCAAATATTGTTGTAACGGGATGTAAAGTCAAATTTTTACCGATATTTTTATTTTTAAATCCAGAATTTTCAAGTAAAATGGGTGTATTTAATGAACCACCAGATACAACCAATTTTTTAAACCCACTGATTTTAAATTTAATTTTAGAAACTTCATCTTGACAAATTATACTATAAGCTTTACCATTTTTATGTAAAATTTCTAAAACACGAACTTGATCCATAAATTTTGATCCATTATTAGCTGCGTCTCTAAACCAAGAGACCAACGACCCTTGTTTGATACCATATTTGCAACCTAAATAACAAAATCCACATGGATGATGTAAATGTCCACCTGAATTTTGTTCAATTGGTTTTGATTTATAACCCAATTTCTTGCCACCTTCAATAAGGACATTGTTTGCAAATGAATGAGTAATGTTTTCAGTCGATGCACCCATTTGGTTCCATACATATTCTTGATTCAAATCATAAGATTCATTAGCAACAAAATCTAAACCAAATTCATCAAACCATTCTTTACGAACTTTAAATGGTGTTTTCAAACAAGCAGACCAATTCACAGTAGTACCACCCCCAAATGTTGAGCCGGCCAATATGAAAACTTGCTGATTCATCGTACCCAAAGTACCACCAGTTTGATATAATTCTTTCATACCTTCCAAATCATTAAAATTAAGTTTAGAATTGTGAAAATATTTCCCCTTTTCCAAAACTAATGTTTTATAACCATCGTTTGCCAATGTATGAGCAACAACACCAGAACCTGCACCAGAGCCAATTATTAAAACATCAATTTCGGGTAAATATAATTCACAATCATTGTAAGTTGGCTTTTGTAGAAATTGATATTCAAAAGAGTCGATAATTTGTGTATCATAAGCTTTTTCATTCAAATCTTTGCCAGGATAATTTATAGCTTTAAAATGTAATTCATCGCCCAATTTGGTAAGAATATTTAAAGTCAAAGAACAAACCATTCTAAATAATCTCCGTTTAGCGGCAATTGGAGAGTCTCTCCATGAAGCTAATAGTTGTTCTCGTTCTTTTACCGACATGTCTTTAATTAAAGTCATTGAATTAGTTAAAGTTGGAGCCAAGATTCTTGAATTCAACATGGTAGTTAAAACAATAAATAATTGAGTAGCATTTGTTGTATTTGAATTGATACAATCTAATAAAACTTGTTTAAACTGAGGTAAATCAGAAGGTTTTGTAAAAGTTGAAATATAATTATTCAAGTCTTGATTTGTAAAAGAATCAGGAACTATATCCTTGATGTTATCAATTGTAGTTTCATGAAAGATACCATCGGATAAATAAGTAAAAGTATCAACGTGTTTCAATTGAGCCTGATCTGGTAAAAATGAATTCATGATTTGAAAAGAAATGAATGGGAGAAATTTAAAATTACAAAACAATCTGGGGCAATTTAATTGAAGATATAAATTATATCACGTGCCAGTCTCCATTTGTAATTTGTGTGTGTGTGTGTGTGTGGAGTAAATAAATTTTTATCTATTTCAAGTTATACAAATTTATTTTTTTTAGCCGATTCAACTTTTCAACTTTTCTTGTGACTTTTTTTTTGCAATAGATTTTGATAGATATTTTTAGTTATTATCTAGATAGATTGGGTGTATTCCATTCTTGGTGGATCATCTAATTCCAATGGTATATTCAATTCATTCTTTAATTTATCAATAGATAAATTTGTCTTTCTTGCGAAATGATCAATTATTAAATCAATCAGTTCATTGTAAAACTCAATTGCTTTAATATCATTCTTTACTTTATTATATGAATTGTTTATTTCGATTTCTTTAGTCAATTGTATAATTTGATTATTCATTTCGTCCAATTTCTTTACATCTTTATCCCTATTTGGCATATCATTTAAATTTCGTAAATCAGCTGCGATTTCAATTTCATTATTCAATTTTTCCTTCTCGTTTGTATTCAATTCAATTTCATTATGTAACTTATTAACTCGATTCAAGTTTTCCTTTTGTTTTGAATATTTGAAACTCCAATATAAATTAGTGACACCACATTTTTCTTGTTCGATTAAACCTTCATTGACTAAGTTGACAATCAAATCTTTAATTTGAATTGAAGAAATTTTACAAACTTTGCTTGCCTTTGATTCGATTTCTTTCAATGTATAAAATGAATGATTTGATTGAAACCAATTGATTAACAATGTTAACTTTTCATCTTGATTCAACCCCTTACCCATTATAAAATTAACCTGTGTTGCAAAAAACCACCAAAAAAAAAAAAAAAAAAATACATATATATATATATATTTAATATTCATATAATACACTTTGAACGTTTAAAAAGTATATTAGATTTTTATGATCGTCGATTTTATCACTTGGTATACCTGCAAATCCCAATGGGCCTTTATCACATTCGGAACAAATTAGCAATCTTTTGATATCGATATTCAAATCTTCTGATTTTGGCGATTTAGTCAATTCGGTAGGTTTACTGACTCCAATGTTGTCAAATGACCACACGTCATCGATTAGATAGAATTCATCAGGCTGTGGGTTTATAATTGGTTCGTCTATAGTTGCTTTGATCAATTGTGGTGAATTATCAATTGAGACGACTTTGAAATCATGTGAATACTTGATGATATTCGTGTTGCAATCTTTAAATGGACATTTCAATTTTATGCATTTATCTGAACAAGTGAGATCAACAATATCCTTATATGGTACAATTGGCATAACAGAAAAAAAAGTACTGAAAATTTATATTAATTTATTTATTTTTTTGTCTTCTCAAAAAATTTATATTAGGAAATTGAGATATTAACAATAATAGAGTATATCAGAGAGCAACTACTATCAATGAGAAATTATTAATTGACATTATTAACATTTCAATTCAAAATATAAACAATTTTGAAATATAAAAGTTGATGTGTTATTCGTTGAAGGTCATGTTAACGACTTTTCTTAGGGATCAATTCAATGTATGGAAATGTTAGGGTTTACCATAAGATAATGATGATTCTGTATGCAATTGGTGGTGTACAAGTGTGGAAAGTTCCACCTTGGGGCGATGGAATGTGGTAAGCGGCCGGAATTAGAAACAATCTTGATCGTTATTGCCTAAACAGGAATAAGGTAAACAAACCATAAGGTCTAGAAATATTTATCAAATCTTTTTCTTTTTCTTTTTCTTTTTCTTTTTCTTTTTTTTTTTCCATTCAACTTTTCATCAATTACACCCTATTTATTCCTTCATTATGAGTTGGAATACCCTATATTCATACACTCAAGGTAAAATATATTTACATCTTAAAAATAATGATTTATTACATTTGAATTTTTCATTATCTGGACAATACAATTCTGAATATGATTTACAAAATAATCAACAATTGACAAGTTTGAAATCACCACCATTAAATTCCAAACTATTCTTATTCCATGATGAACTATATGCACTTGGTTCAGCTTCAAATTCAAATTCTAAATATGATTTATGTGGAAATGGATTAATATCGATTATAAAATATGATTTCCATACCAATCAATGGGAAGACTTGTCATTCGATTTATTATTTGACGATATAATAGATGGATCGTTTTATTCTTCGTCTACAATTTTGACAAACTTTATAAACAATCAAACTATTTACATCTATGGAGGAAAATGTGATGATTTGAATTATGTATCTAATCGATTACTTTCGTTGAATTTAAATGATGGGAAATTGAATAATATAACTACTTCGACCAAACCACAATCCTTCTATGGTGCTTCTAATCTCATTGCTCCGGATCCACAAACACAATTGATAATTGGAGGAGAGTCTGATCTTGGATGGCTCAATATGTACCAATTGGCAACTTGGAATTTCGACAGTGGATGGTCATTTAAACAAATCAATCAAATTGATGATAATCAACTAATAAATTCAAGAAAATTCCCACTCGCATTACCAATCTTCAAACCTATAAGAAATAATCAATCCATAGTTGATAATTTGCAAATTAATGAAATTCTAATGATTGGCGGGGAAATTGAAAATAATCAAGTTTCTCAACCGATATATTCAAAATTGTATATGAATTCAAATAATTGGTATTGGAATCATACAGATTCAAACAATTTAAACTATGATGAGATCTTGGGTGCCGCAACCATCTTTAACACATTGGTAGTTATAAATCTGACAAATGTGATTAAAAGAGATGACAATGATATTGAATACAAGATAAATTTATACGATACAAATACTTTTAAACTAGTTAATACATTGAAGGAGAATACAAAAATCTCATCAGAAATCCCATTGGCAACCACTAAAAAGGGAAGCTTATCAAATACAAATAAGATTGTATTAGGTACGGTGATACCTATCGTATCGGTACTTTTAATCGTTGGATTACTTTTATTTTACATTTATAAACGAAAGAAATTGAAGGATAATCTGAATGATCAAGAAGATGATGAAGAGATTGATTATAAATTTAATTACTTGAATGTGCCTTCTATTCGAAACTCACCTGTGTATATAAATGTGAATGATTCAAGTTCGACCTTGAGCGGACAAGCATCAATTGATTCATGGATGAAAAAGAAACAAGATTATGATATCATACATAAACAGAAATTGAGGAATAGTTATTTAGCTTCGAATGAAACATTGAATATGATTGACGATGAACAACAATGGAATGAAATTGATTTGAGTGATAATAATAATAATAATAATAATAATAATAATAATAATAACAATACGCCTAGATCGAGACGAAATTTAAAAAATTCATACTCATTTTCAAACACACCTCCGTCTAGTCCATTAATGAAGAAGAAATCGCTGAAATTACAAAGCTTGAGACTAACGAGTCAAGAACAATTGATAAATGAAATTGAATACAATAGTGATAACGATATAAATACCGATTTAAATGATGAACAAGATTTGGTTTCTGTTGATGATCAAATGGATGTGCAAGTATTGGTGAGTTCGAAAAGAAGAAGTATATTAAAAGTAGTAAATCCAGATCCAGATTCATATTCAAACTGTTCTCAACAAATCTTGGAAGAAGATGAAAATAAATGTTTAATAAACGATGAACAAGATGATCAAAGTGACAAATTTAGTCAAATTATTGAAAAACATTTTGATAGAATAATTGATGATAATAACAATGAAGATGATAATAACAACGATGATTCAACAAGTAAGAATCTAAGGTTTAGAACACCGTCGGGACAATATAAAGAAGAGTAAAAAAAAAATAAAAAGAAAGAAAGAATAAGATTCGATTCAGCCACCTAAGAAAAAAAACCACCTCCAATTAGAAAAGTAACTTACGTGTTGTTCAAAATGGTGTATATTTTCAGGGAGTCATAGTAAGAAATATAAATAAATAGATAAATAAATAAAATGATCTAGTTATAAGATGATAGAATGAAGAATGAACATCATGAGGTTTAAAAATGAAATATAATTATGCGCTCACATTTTTTAAGAGGCTTCGCAAATAAAAAAAAAAAAAAAAAAAAAAAAAAAATGCATACAAATATTTGCAACCTTTATAAATAGAATAAATACCAATAACAACGGTGGTTTGTAAAGTGTACTATAGTTAATGGATGTAATATATGGTATAAAGGATATAAGATGTTGAATGAATGGAGCTAATAGTATAATAAGTATTTGTATACAATTGTATAACCGTGCGTATTCAAATGGAGATAGGGTACACTACCCTTGGAAATGGGAATCGTAAATAAAATATAACCGGCTATTTGTAGTTGACTTCGTTATGTAATCATTCCTCTCTCTATATAACTTGTATAATACGACTATACTAATATATGACTATAATACTATACAGTAATAAGGTACTATAGTGTTATAGTATTATAGTATTATAGTATTATAGTATTAGTATCAGTTATCTCATAGGGTCTTATTTTTTAGACAATGTCACTCTCAGTCACTAATATTTTTTTTTTTTTTTTTCTTCTTATTAACTCTTTTTCTTTCTTGGTCTGTTTAATCAATTGATAATAGGTTTCCATTTGCTTCTTTTCTTTCCACTTGTTCCTATATCATTGGTCGTCGTACTAGTACTTGGTGTTTTGTTCCATTTGGCTTTTTTTGTTTTGCTTTGTTTACCCCCCAATCTCATTCCATTCCATTCCATTCCATTCCGTTTCATTTTATTTCCATCAATTGTGTCACCACTCATTTTATACCTGCCCTATTATTTATCCATAGATGGATTTAGATAATCTAGACCAATTTGGGTCCTTCACAACTACTTTCGAATCCAATAACAACAATAATAACAATACCGATATCGATGTGGATTTGTTTAAACTGAAGATAAGTAATAAACAAGAAATTGACAATTTATTTACCCAATTGAACCAGGGTCAAAAACAACAACAACAACAACAACAACCACAACCAGTGTATAATGATTTACAACAAGATGGATTTAATGCTTTGAATTCTCCGTTGAATATAGACGATATTAGTCTCGACTATAATAATAATCAGTTTGGTAATGAACAATTTCCGTATTTACAACAACCACAAGTGAATCCTCAGATTACTTTGAATATGCCTGGTGCATACAACAACAATACAAATGATGCTATGGATCTTGATGATTCTCCTCCGTTCACTATTGAATCTGATTTATATTTCGATCCACAGATTAATGATAATAATTCAATTGTAACTACTAATCAATTTAATAATCAAGATTCAGAATCTGTGTTTAAAAAAATCCCCCAACAAAGATCTAATTCCCATTCTCATTCTCATTCGCATTTACACAATCAACAACAGTTGAAAACTCCAAATCTACCTTTTGATAATCATAGTCCATTGGATGATAGTTCGTCATTTCAAAATATCCAACAACAGCAACCAAATACATTGTTTGTAAATGGGAGAGATTTATATTTTGATGATCATGAAAGCTTTTCAAAACGGAGATTAAGAAATGGCTCAATCGATAGTTATTACGCGGCAAATGTTATTCAAAATCAGTTGCAACAAAATCAATTACAAAATCATGTACAACAAAAATTTAGTGAATTATCTCCATTGACTACAACCACTTCATGTTCATCTTCAATTCATTCAACACAACCATCATTCTTTTCTGCACAACAATATTTGACAAGAAATTCATTTGATCAACAACAACCTACAAATTCTTCATTGCAACGATCTTCAATTGATATGTATAATCGACCCATGATAGATTCTCAACAGCAGCAGCAGCAACAACAGCAACAACAACAAAGAAATCCAAGATATACAAGCTTTACAAATTCTATAACTAATATGTTACCATTTATGGGAGATACAAAAAATCAACAACAGCAACGACCGATTCAACAAAGATCTCCACCTATTATAAATGCATCGTTACAACAACAACAACAACAAAATATTCAATCGAGACATCTAATAAGGAGCATATTTAAAACAAATATATTAAACAACGAACAACAAAATAATATGCAAATTGATGAAAATGAAGCTCCACCACCACCACCAACAACAACAACAACAACAACAACAACTAATACTACTACTACTACTACTACAAATGATTTAAATGATGAATATTTAATTATGAGTCCAAAGGAAGAAGAGTTTGAAGATGTGCCGAAAAAAATTAAAAAATCAAAAAGAAGTTTGTTTACAAGATTTAAAACAACTCAACAACCTGTGAAATTAGAAAATGATGAAATCCCATTGCTTGAGGAATCAAAAGAAATTGAAAGTATTGAAAATCAAAACACATCAGCTAATGCATCGAGTGGCACTCCCTCAATAATGACAAATGGTCAAAGTCAAGCACAACAATTACAACAACAGATCCAACAACAACAACAATTACAATTACAAGAACAATTGCAATTACAATTAAATGGTGTGAGTTTAGAAAATACAATGACCGAATCTTCAATTCAAGAACCGGATTATGCTGCATTATTTGAAAATGTAGGTAAAAGGAAAAATATTTCAACTTACAGAAAACCCAAGAGTAAAAAAGAAGAAGGCGGGTTTTTCAAACAATCTAAAAATAAAACTGATGTTAATAGTGATAAATCGTCATTTTTAGATGATATAAGTGGGAATAATATATCATTAACATCATCAAATGCATCATCAACAATGGATCAAGAACCTGAAATTCCAACTTCAATTACAAATACAAGTAAAAGAATTCTTGGTGGTAAATTTGTTTCTAAAAAAAAATCTACAAATAAATTTAGAAATCTTGATTTAAAAGAAGAACAAGAAGAAGAAGAAGATTTAGAATCTCAAGCTGTTACAATAGCATCTTTAAATACTCCAGTAGCTACTATGATTTCAAAAGGTGTTGAAATTGATGTTGATTTGGCTTCATTGGATTTACCTCCAGACACAAAAATATTTCCAACTTCAATTATAAATAATAAAAATCGAACTCGTGGTCGTAAAGAAAATAAAGAAGCTGATGCAATTGATTCATCAAAAATTTATTTATGTAATTATTGTTCAAGAAGATTTAAAAGACATGAACATCTTAAACGACATTTTAGATCGTTACATACGTTTAATAAACCATTTGATTGTTCAATCTGTCATAAGAAATTTTCAAGGTCTGATAATTTAAATCAACATTTAAAAATTCATAAACAAGAAGAAGATAATGAATAAATATAATTTATATATATTAAATAGAATTAAAAATATCATTTTCGATTAATTTCAAACTTTGATTTTGTAAATCGTTTAGAATTTTATTATTTTTCAGTTTTTTAATTGGTTTTGAAATTAAACCATTGTTACCACCAATACAAATGTTTCTTTCTTGATGCTTTCTTAATGCATCAATTCTTGCAAATTCTTTACCACAAGGACATTTACTTTGTCTTGCTTCTAAATGACCTTTTACGTGACGATTTAAATCGTGTTGACGTACAAATCGTTTTGGGCAATACATACAACCAAATGGACGATCACTTAAATGAGTTTGAATATGCGATCTAACATTGTATCTTCTTGTAAATTTTTTGCCACAATTTTTATAAGTGCATGTATAAATTTTATTTTCATCTGGTCCAATCCAATAATTATCTAATTCACCAGGTGGTAATAAACTTGTCTTTTTGATACGTATACGTTGTGAAGTGTTTTTGATCTGTTTCGATAATGATTGTTTTGAATTTGGTGATATAACCGGTGACCATTCCAATACTTGTTTAGTAGGAGTGAATGTAGTATTACTATTGGTGTTGTTTTTAATTGGTGTTGCTTGTGGATTATACCTTAATGGTGATGAATTTATAGTTGAATATGGAGATGATAAATTTTGTTGCTGTTGCTGTTGCTGTTGTTGTTGTTGTTGGTATTGTAATTGTAAATATTGTTGTTGAGATTGTATTTGTTTGATTTGTTCTAAAGTTTGTTGTGGTTGATTATACATTGGTGTGTAAAATGATTGTTGTTGTTGTTGTTGTTGAAAATTACGTATTGGAGACACTTCATTTTGATATTGTAATGGGATTCTTCTTCCTGGCGATGGACTACGAGGTTCTGGACTCAGTTGCCATTCTGGAGATGCGTTGGATAAAGTTGGAGGAGTAGGGGGTGGTGGTAAAAAGGTATTAAATGTAAGATTCTGTTTTTCAATTTGTTTGTCAATTTGGTTATCAATTTTATTTTCATTATTATCATTATTGTTTTTTAGTTTAGTTATTGGTTTTGGATCTTGTATTGGTATAGGAACATATTTTAAATCATTCTCCAACAATGGTTCTATATCATCCACGTAATCAAAGTTTTGTTGTAAATTATTTAACGATTGTAAATATTTTGCAGAAAATAAGTTTGGTACTGGCACTTGTTGAGGAGGTCTAGTTGGAGTTGGAGATGGGGGGAATTTATAACTTTTTGGATTATTATTAGTCACGATATATTCATTTTGCTTTTGAGTTCTTGGTTGAGTTACTGAAACTGAAGTTTTAATTTGAGTTTTAGGTGTTGTTATTCGTTTAATTGGAGATGATTGAAATTTAACATATTCCTCCTCCTCCTCTTCCTCTTCTTCCAATATAGGTTTTTCTTCAAAATTGAAATTCAAAATCTCTTGGTTGATAAAATCATTCACATTATTGTTGTTTTTCAATAAATCGCCCGGACTTATCAGTTTTAAATCAATTGATTGTTTATAATTTTTCGGAGTTTGTGCTTGTTGTTGTTGTTGTTGTTGTTGTTTGTTGTAGAAATCTCCAATTGATAAATCTCGATTATGTTGCGTGAATCCGAATATCGCAGTACCGCTCAATTGTCTAGAATGGCCCGATCTTGATTTATGATAATTATGAGAATTTGAATTTGAGTTTAATTGAGTTTGTAAATTATTTGCAAATCCACTTGGAACATCTAAATCTTGTAAATTATTCAAAGTCTCATTGAATAAGAAATCTATCTCATTGTTTTGGTCTTGAAAAAACTGATCAAAATTTGTGTCTGTGGGTAAGGGGATGGTGGTAGATTTTGAAATATCTATATTTGGATCATCAAAGATATCACTTAATTTCTCCATAGTAAGGAAACTCAAAAAGAATGAATTAAATGAATGATATATTTGGATTTAGATGTTTTATGGGATTTGATAAGGATGAAAAAAGTATAAATATTTTAAGTTTTAACTATTATTATTAAAGTTGGTTTTTTCTCTATTATTTCATGCTTCTTCCTTTCTCTATTTTTCTTTTTTTTTTTTTTTTTTTTTTTTTTTTTTTTTGCTTTCTGCTACACACCAAATTAGGCTGAAACAATAACAATCCAAATTAGGCAATTTCGAACTAAAATATATTTGATCTGTCAGATCTCCATGTTTTTTTTAAACGCATCGTACAAAATCAGATAAATTCTTGATCCGCATCATTAGCAACAAACACAGCAATAACATTTATATTTTTGACTGTTGTTGCTATAGAATGGAATTAGTTTGCATCTTTGTTGAAAGTTTATTCAATTTTTATATCAAACTGTTCAATTGCGCAATTTTTCAAACTATTTATAAATTCAACTACAATTGTTTTTTTCCAATTGTTTGACTTAAATCAATAAAATATAATTATATAGAGTATTCTCATATTGAATAATTGGAATAATGGATTACAAGAATAGATATATTTTAGTAATGAGTCCAATTGATTAATTTACCCCTGATTCCGAATACAATTTTTAAACCGCACTTTAAATTTTTGATTCTATCTTCAACGTCTCAAGAATGTCGATGGTGCTTATACACTATCACCAAATGCAAAAGTAATACTATATATTAATAAAAAGAATAAAAATAATATAAATATTGCTACTGTTCGTTGAATTCAAGAAAGTCGGTTTCCACGTTGTGCTCTTTTGTTTTTAGTTCTACCTATGTATTATTATTTATTTACCCTAACTATATAGATCTTTTTTTTTTTTTTTTTTTCTTTGATTTATTCTAATAATAACATTTTTCTTGGATCTTCAATCAATTCTTTAATTGTTTTCAAAAATGTTACTGCTTCTCTGCCATCCAAAACTCTATGATCATAAGTTAAAGCTAAATACATCATTGGTCTTGAAACAATTTGTCCATTTACAGTAACGGGTCTTTCTTTAACACCATGTAAACCTAAAACGGCAGTTTGTGGCATATTAATGATTGGAGTACCATATAATGAACCAAACACACCTCCATTAGATATTGTAAAAGTACCACCGGTCATATCTTCTAATGTCAATTTACCATCTCTTGCCTTTTTACCTAATGAAGCAATTTCCTTTTCGATGCCCAAAATTGATCTTGATTCTGCATTTCTAACAACGGGTGTGACTAAACCTTTTGGAGTTGCAACGGCAATTGAAATATCGGAATAATCTCTAAATACTAAAGTATCATTATTTTCAATGGAAGCATTGACTGCAGGAATGTCTTTTGCGGCTAAACATGCGGCTTTTGAAAATGCACCCATGAAACCTAATTTAACACCTGTTTTTTCTAAAAATTCATCTTTATATTTCTTTCTCATGTCCATTAAATTCGACATATCAACTTCATTAAAAGTGGTTAAAGAAGCAGCAGTGTTTTGGGATTCTTTAAGACGTTCAGCTATTCTTAATCTCATTCTATTCATTTTAACTCTTTCCTCATTTCTTGAGAAATTGGTGAATGAAGTTGAAGGAGAAGAAGAAGAAGAAGAAGAAGAAGAAGTTGATTCGACTGCTTTTGGTTTAGATTCTTTCTTGGGTGGTACCACTTCTTTCTTTACTTGTTCTTTCTTAGTTTCTTTTACTTCTTCTTTTGGTTTTTCTTCTTCTTTTGGTTTTTCTTGCTCTTTTGGCTTTTCTTTTGTGGTTGTAGTTGGAGCACCACCTTGTTCAATTATAGCCAAATCTTGGCCGACTTCAACGGTGGATTCAACGTCGACTAGGAATTGTTTGATTGTACCCGAGACAGGAGCATTGACTTCGACGTCGATTTTGTCAGTTTCAATAGTGGCAATGGTTTCATCTTGTTCGACATAATCACCAACTTGTTTGTTGATAGCAGATAAAGTACCTTCCGTGATTGATTCCGCCATATCGGGGACTTTGACAGTAGTGCTGGTGAATCTTTGGAATGATAAGCTGTTGAAATAAATGTTATTGGATATAGGAGTATTATTTATTGAATAAGATCTTGATATTTGGACATTTGATAATTTGAATGAATATTTAGAAATTGTTGAAGATTGTTGTTTGAGTACGGTACAAGTGCGTTTCAATGAAGATCTAACGTTTCTCGATAACATGGTTGATAAATGAATAGGGTATATACAAAATGAAAAATCTAGAATTGAAAGAAAAGAAAAGAAAAAAATTGAAATTTAAAAAAATATAATTCGTCTATATTTGACACGGAGGGACTCGTGGACTGGGGGCGCGGGTAGACTATACTACAAGCTACCACAAATGGTATTACCACAAATGGTATTACCACAAATGGTATTACCACAAATGGTATTACTAATACCCCATTATGCTTGTGGGGTGCAAATGATTGGTCAATACACATAACGATTTGTTATTTGTTCCTCCGGAGTAATAATTGGAAATTGATGATCAATGATTCATTGCGCCGCACTGCTTGTTATTTTTATGCCTCAGCCTGTTGGCACCGGGACACCGGGCTCCCGGAGTTTAACCAACCCTGGATATATTCTGTCGTTGATATATCCAGAGTCGTTCAACAGCAGTAGTCACTAATTGGGCAAGGATTGGTGTGTTGTGGGTAATTGCAATTACAAATTGTCTAATTGGTTACGCAATGTTATAAGCTTGGTGTCTGTCTCCACGTTTTAAATTTTTATATTTTCCTTTGATTTGATTGGTCCACCTCGCGAGAAAATTTGAGTCAATTTAATCTTTTGCAACAATAACAAAATGATACTATGGCTGCAAATATATACATTTTACTTGATATATCTCTAATTATAAACTCTTGATGAATTATGAGATGGATTTAATTGCTTTTATTTTTATTACAAAGTTGACCATCTTCCATTTCTAACATATATCCTCCCATCTTTAGTCTCGTTAGAAATAGTTGCCTAGATTCCATTCGATCAAGTATATCTGAACTCTTTTCTTTATTAGGTGAAAGTATACAAATGTAGTCTAAAACCTACGATAGTTTTAACTTTTTTTATTTTCAATCATATATATATATTTTATAGTAAGGTAAAATCTCTATCTAGAAAGAAAAACCCAAGGTCCTATTGGTAGGCACAGTGTTTATCATATATTAAATATCTGACTCTTGTTTTTATTTCTTAATTATATCAAGATTGTTGTTGGATTGGCCGAATAAGACTTTGAATTTGATTACGTTTATAATCTTCTTTGACGGGCTCTGCTGTCGTTTTCATAAGGTGTGTATTACTTGTAGGTATCGGTCTATTCTCTGCTAAAATCCATGTTAAAAAAAAACATGAGCAGCAGCCATTATTCCTGCTATTGTAAATCTATGTATTGGATAGAATTTATTCCAAATTAGTTTTGATATTTTTTTTTTTTTATAGTATATATTAGGTAAAACTATACAAACTATCTAGTGTCTACAGAAAAACCTACCACAGTCTTAGCTTAGATTATTATTGTTTTCATTGTTTTTTCCGTGTTTTTCTTTTGTTGTTACTTCTCAATTGTTTTTCCGATTGAATAAGGTTTTGAATTTGATTACGTTTAATTGGGTTCGTAATCTTCTTTGACGAATTCTGTCGTCGTTTCCATAAGGTGTATATTACTTGTAGGTATCGGTCTATTCTCTGATAAAATCCAGTTGGAAAATCATGAGCAGCAATTATTCCTGCTATTGTAAATCCATGTGTTGGATAGAATTTATTCCAAATTAGTTTTGATATTCTACAATTCTGATAAATGTGTACAAAAGTTGGGTTTTGTTTTGGACAGAATAAGCAATTTGTGCTGCCTTTGTTCGGATGATCAGGTTGTACTGTGGTGTTTTGTGGATGTATTTCAATTCTATGACCTAGATGGAAACGATGTGGTTCTTCCATTTGTCCTGGATGGTTATTTTTTAGTTGTTTTAGTTTTCCAATCTTGTTGAAGTGAGCATATATTGTAGACTAAATCTTTGGGGATATATGGGTTTATCTGTCCTTAAATGATATTTCTTAGATGTACGATGGAATGATGAGTTAGTTAAATATTTGTTGTCTAAATCTTGAACTTGTGAATTAATCATTTGTTCACTCTTGGTATATATCGTATCTAGTGCTTGTTGAAATATGTTTCCATGAAATGAAAAGTTTCTACTTTCAATAAATTAAAATCAAGAATTCACTAATTGTTGTTGCATATCTGTTCTACCTAATTGACAATAATTGGTAGTTTTTTTCATTATGAATTTTGCTGCAAAAATGAGAAATTTTCTTTTTCTTTGCAACATTCAATTATTTCATATGCTTTTGTCTATAAGTAAGACGATATGTTATTATTTATTCATTTCATTATTTGCATTGTTATTGAACACGTTATTTAAATTCTTCATGTGGTCTTTAAACATTTGGTTATTGATAACGTATGATTCAGAACCCGTGAATGACTTATAAAAGAACATATCAAATTGAAAAATCAGTTTTAAATGATGAATCTCAACCAAGCTAGAAATTAATAAATTCAAATACTTTTTCCAAAAGTGATTTGTATTTCACAATTTTGTAAATTCATTCTTTCTCACTAATCTTTTGTTTAAAGTTGAAATAAAATCAATAAAGTAGACCAAAGCTATGAATATTCATCTTTAAAGTTGGTGTGAAATTGTATGAAATTGGCTATAGGATATTAGGTTATATACAAGGTTCTTGACTAATAGCTGATGGAAGTAGTATATTGAACGCTTGTATAACTGCTATTTCTTGCTGAACATTTTGATATCATTTGCATTAGATCAAATAATTCATTACCACGAATCGATGTGAACAACTTAGAATTCATTTAAAAAAAACAACTAGAACAAAATCTTATACAGTCAATATCGATGTAAACAACTTACAATTCATTTAAAAAAAACAACTAGAACAAAATCTTATACAGTCAATATCGATGTGAACAACTTAGAATTCATTTAAAAAAAACAACTAGAACAAAATCTTATACAGTCAATATCGATGTAAACGACTTAGAATTCATTTAAAAAAAACAACTAGAACAAAATCTTATATAGTCAATAGGTTTAACGTATATGATTTTTAAAAGACGAATGGGTAATTTAATTATCAACACCAACATAATTGAATAATTTTAAACTGTATCTTTTTTTTAAAAAAAACGTTATCTCCACCGGGACTGGTTATCATTTTTAAAATTTTTGTATTAGTTTGTTGGCTGATGTTAAGAAGTTGATTCTTTTAAATGGATCGACTATACTGTCTGAAATCTCTCTATGGATCTCCTATATACTTGACTAGAAGTGGAAAATAATTAGCTCCATTTATAGGCGAATTCCAAACGAAACATATAAACAATACAAACAATCAACAATGGTAATATCTCAACAATCGACGATGTTAAATCTCAGCATATGCTTTATATATAATGTTTGAGTTGTATTTCAATTGACTAAAGATGCTTTATATATAATGTTTGAGTTGTATTTCAATTGTTCATACTATCAACCCTCTCATCATTGTTATTATACATTTATTTATTACACACACACATAAGTGTAGTCATTCATTGACTAAAGATGCTTTTCTTTTCTTTTTTGCATCCATTTCCATCTTACAATGATGAAGTTATATAACAATGAATGCATCAATAAAATTTCTAACTTTTATTTTGTTTTAAATACAAAAAAATATTAAATTCTGAACAAATATTGAAACATGAATGGAATTGTTTCTTAGAATTTGGTTATTAGCTATATAATAACAGGAAAACCCAACCGTTATTTAAATATTACAACTTTTAGTTGTATTTAGGTGTTATACATGGGTTTAGATTCTGCATCGTACTTGAAATTTAGATATTTGAATCTTTTAAATTTCAAATATGATTGCCTTGTTTATAATTTTGTCAAATTAAGAAACGCGTTGATTAACCTAGAAAATGATTTCCGTTACATTCAACATATTTAATAAAACTGATATATATAAAATCCTCGCATATTGTTTTTCAATGAAATTTTGCAGCAATATAAAAAAACATTAGCTCCAGCCACATCAACAAGTATATATAGTATAAGATTATTAAATACGAGAACAATATAAGAGATAAAGGATTTGAAATAGAGGAATAAGAACAAAAGAGGAAGTAAATTAGTTCAAATAGCTGTTAATAAATATGGATTAAATAATTTTTTATATATGCTATTAGTTACAAAAGATAAAAGATTTAATTGCATTTAATTTTTATTTATAATGAGAACAAGTATTGTTATTATCAAATATTGAAAGTAAAATGGTCTTTTAGGAATTTCATTAAATTACTTATTTGCCCGCTTTACATCTCTTTCATAGTTGCACCTGAATTAATATAAATTAAAAGTATTTATAAAATAAAACTACTTGTAATAGACAGATTTTCATTTCTTAACATCATTCAAGTTTATTCATATAGTACAATTATGAACTCAATTGCAATATTACTCGTTGCACTATTATAATAGATTTCAACAGATATATATAAGATTTCACACAAAATTTTTTTTTCAATGAAATTGCTGCAAAATAATAAAACATTCGATTAATATAGTTACAAAAAGATTTAATAGTATTTTATCTTCATTTATAATGATAATTCTTAATCAAAGGTAGATGTCTCTAGTCACTCTAGTCATGATGATATTCTAATATAGCAGTTAAGATAATAATCGATAATTATAAATATACACTTGTATTTAATAGTATTTATATACTAAATATAATTAGTAATTAATTACTCATAATAATTACTCATAATCTTAGTCAGCAACTTGCAACAATAATCAGCATGTATCATTTTAAAACTATTGACAGTAAAATGACTTGTTAGGAATTATGTACCGATCAAAAAAGTATTCATAAACAAATCTATTTCTAAACAAGACATACTTTCATATCTTAATAATCTTCAACTATGCCTATATAGTAGAGCTCTGACCTCAATGACAATTTTATTCATTCTCATTGTACTATTATATAGCAGATTATATATAAAATGTAATATACAGACAGCCATTTTACAGCCATTTATAGTAGCGAATTAGATTAGATAGATTTTATATGAAAGTTTTATTATTTAATTTAAGTTATTTAAGAAATCATTTTCTCCGTTTTCATATATATTTCCTCAGGATATTTGTATATTACATAGAATCAATGCAAAGTGTTTTTTTTTAGTTAATGAAGAAATTGCTGCAAAATGATAAGAATTGTCAAAAACAATATAAAGTTACAAATCATATAATAACAATAGAAATAACAAAAGATGCCATTAATATCAAAACAAGCCAGTTACAAGTCTTCTGTCGAGACTAAACTGTAGAAAACCATATACGAAAAAGAAAAAGTTGTTATAGAATTCCTTTTCCATACCACAATTTTACATTTACCAACTTAATAATAAACAATCTTAGATATATATATACGATTCTTTATAGAATCAACTAGTTTATTGATCAAATTATTGAATTTAAAAATATCTAAAAAATTTCCAAACATTTCCCGAAAAATCACGTCACGTGGAGACGACTTTTAAAATCCGACAAATGAGGGGGTGTTAAGCGCCAACAAACATGCCTTGCTAGCTCAATGGTAGAGCGTGAGACTTTTAATCTCAAGGCTGCGGGTTCGAGCCCCGCGTAGGGCTGGCTTGAAAAATTTACTTCATTTCATTCCTTTTGTGTTCGCCTTGCTAGCTCAATGGTAGAGCGTGAGACTTTTAATCTCAAGGCTGCGGGTTCGAGCCCCGCGTAGGGCTTACTCCATTTATTTTTGTAACATTAATCGTTATAACTGTTGATGTTTTTTTTTTTTTTTCCAAGTTGCAAGTTGCAAAAATAGAACCTTTTTCAAAAAGGGGTGAACACACACCTTTAGAGACGAAAGAAAGAGTTATCAATCGCTACTTTTCTTTATTTTCTATTTCTCTCGTTTTCTATCTCTAGATTAAATATATTAATTTATTATATTTCTTCATTACAATCGCTACCAAGTTCACGTTCAAATTATTCAGAATAAACCATCTATATGTATCACCATTTCGATTATTATTGATTATAGAAAAATATGCGTCCACTTAATATAATCCGATATGCAATTTTAGTAACATCAAGAATATGAAATAGGGTTAAATCAAACCTTAGTCTCGACATTCTGATAATTTCTTTTAATAACCTTCAAATAAATCAAAAAGATTTACATTTGTGTTAAATGTTGGTAAGAATTCTTCAAACAGTAACAAACTTAATCAATTTTTTCTTTTACTTATATATTCTATATTCTATTTCATTATATATACATTCATAATTTTCAAGTTTACACAAGACATTGTCCATCCATCACTTGTAGTTTGTTATCGATCAATCATTCTACAGTTTACAGTGACTTAAGAATGTCCATGTAGAAGTAGTAACTTTCACCACCAATTCTGAATTACAATTTACAATACATATTATATGATTCAAAATTGCAAGTAATTAATTATTAGTTGAAGAAAAGCGTGTAACGTGTATAGACATTATCAACGGGGATTCGGTGTTGGTAGCGCCAAAAAAATTAATAATATATTTTCTTGTTGACAAATCAAAACCAATTATTAATTATTTCATTTTTTTCCAATTATATTTCTTTCCTATTATGTTGAGATCAATTAATTATTCGAAGTCCAATATCAATGCCAAATTGTCACAATTTGTGAGATTAGCATCTAGTTCTTCCAAAAAGTACGATCTTGTTGTTATTGGTGGGGGTCCCGGGGGATATGTTGCAGCTATCAAAGCAGCTCAATTAGGCTTAACCACAGCATGTATTGAAAAAAGAGGATCATTGGGTGGCACGTGTTTGAATGTCGGATGTATTCCTTCCAAGTCCTTATTGAACAATTCTCATTTATTGCATCAAGTACAACACGAAGCAAAAGAACGTGGTATATCAATTAAAGGAGAAGTTGGAGTTGATTTCCCAAGATTAATGGCAGCCAAGGAAAAATCAGTCAGACAATTGACTGGCGGTATTGAAATGTTATTCAAAAAGAACAATGTGGATTATTTAAAAGGTTCAGGATCATTTATAAATGAAACCACAATAAAAGTTGATCCAATTGAAAAGAATCAAGACACCCCTTTTGAAGTTGTTGGTGAAAATATCATTATTGCCACTGGATCTGAACCTACACCATTTCCAGGCATTGAGATTGACGAAGAACGAATCGTCACTTCGACTGGTGTTTTATCATTAAAAGAGATTCCGCAGAGATTGGCAATAATCGGAGGTGGTATTATTGGGTTAGAAATGGCGTCTGTTTATTCTAGATTAGGATCAAAAGTCACCGTTATTGAGTTTATGAATTCAATTGGTGCTGGTATGGATGGAGAAGTTGCCAAATCTACACAAAAGTTATTATCGAAACAAGGATTGGATTTCAAATTAGGCACAAAAGTGCTTAAAGGAGATAGAGAAGGCGATGTTGTTAAGATTGAAGTTGAGGATGTTAAATCGGGTAAAACTTCGCAATTGGAAGCCGATGTATTATTAGTTGCTATTGGTAGAAGACCATACACTGATGGATTGAATATCGAATCCATTGGTATTGAAAAGGATCAAAAGGGTAGATTAATAATCGACGATCAATTTAAAACCAAACATGACCATATTAGAGTGATTGGTGACGTTACATTTGGACCCATGTTGGCACATAAAGCAGAAGAAGAAGGTATTGCCGCTGCTGAGTACATCAAAAAGGGACATGGACATGTCAATTACGCAAACATTCCTTCTGTAATGTACACCCATCCTGAAGTTGCATGGGTGGGATTAAACGAAGAACAATTGAAAGAAAAGGGGATCAAATATAAAGTTGGGAAATTCCCCTTCATAGCAAATTCAAGAGCTAAAACAAACTTGGACACTGATGGGTTTGTTAAATTTCTTGCTGATGCTGAAACCCAAAGAGTATTGGGTGTTCATATAATCGGTCCAAATGCTGGGGAAATGATTGCTGAAGCTGGGTTAGCGTTAGAATACGGTGCTTCCACTGAAGATATCGCCAGAACTTGTCATGCACATCCAACCTTGTCTGAAGCATTCAAGGAAGCAGCATTGGCCACATTCGACAAGCCAATCAACTTTTAAAAATAAACAACGTATAAAGTGAAAAATTGTATATTTTTTTTTTTTTTTTTTTTTTTTTTTTTTTTTTTTTTTTTTTTTCTCTCTCAAAAATTTTCAAATTATCCAATTCTTTGATTATGCCAAAAGTAGTTACATTTGAGATAAACCGTCATAGACAAAGTAGAATGATACTTAAGAATCTAGCTACTAATCTAATCCGTCATGAATATATCCAAACAACAGCTTCAAAGGCAAGAAAAGCAAAACCTTATATTGAAAAATTTTTACATCAAGTAGTCAAACAAACAAAATTGATCGAATCAAATCCGTTGACTAAAGATTTACCACTCGCACAAAAGATACACAAATTAGGAGCATTATCATTTATAGAGCCAGTAGATCGGAAAGAGGTGGGAACAAAGATCTTGACACAATTTATGAATAGATATCCCAACAGATCCAATGGTTTTATTAGAGTTATTCGATTAGAACCTAGATTATCAGAAGACAAATCTCCAATGTCGGTTATCGAATTGGTCGATGGAGATTATGAGATTAAGTTATGGTATGTTGCGAAAATCGTAGCCCGATTACAATTACAAAATATTCCATTAGACGATTTAACAGCATTGAATGTTAAGAAATTGACAGAATTAAGACCAAATGGTGAAGAAATTTTTCAAAATGTTGTTGAGAAATGTAAAATTGAATTTTATAAAGTCAATCAAGAAAGTGGTGAAATTGAATCAAAAGAGATTGTAGATAAATTAAACAATTTACCAGATATGGATGCTCATGGAGGCAGATTGCAAGGCAAGTTATTGATAAGTAAGAAGTTCCCAACCAAACCAAGACCAAGACCAAGACCAACCCAACTGAATAGTAGTATACCAACATCGCCATTCTTAAAGAATTAATTTTGTACATAGATAAAATATATTAATTAATTATTTTTTTGTTTTTCTCTCAGTAATAATTTTTTGTTTTAGCTTTGGATGTGGTGGTTTTCAAGGAATCATTTCAATGTTGATGGCAAGACAGCATTGATCATTGGTGGATCTCAAGGGATCGGAGTCAATTTAGCCAAACAGTTGTATCAATCAAACTGCTCGGTTATATTGGTAGCTAGAACAGAATCAAAATTGAAATCAAAAGTGAAGGAAATTGAAACATCATCTACAAATAAAGATTCAAAAGTTTCATATATCCAATGTGACGTTTCGGACTATTCTAGTTGTATTCAATTATGGAAACAATTGAATTCACAAGGCTATGATCCAGATTTTATATTTTGTTGTGCTGGTTCATCTATACCTAAATTATTTAAAGATTTGACTGAGAATGATTTCAAAATGGGGATCAACACAAATTACAATACAGCTTTAAATGCAATTCATTCAGGATTCAAAAATCAATTGGAGTTGGATGATAAGTTCCATAAACAAAGAGTTATCATCTTGTTTAGTTCGGTTGTTAGTTTCTTCCCCTTCATTGGATATCTGCAATATGCACCGATGAAGAATGCATTACAATCGTTATCAATCATCTTAAGACAAGAGTTATTGAATTATAATTACAGAGTTGTGTGTGTGTTTCCAGGAAACTTCCAAAGTGAAGGATATGAAGAAGAATCAAAGACGAAACCAGAAATTACGCAAAAAATCGAAGGTCCTTCAAATCCAATCAGTGGAGACAAATGTGCTGAATTGATAATTGATCAATTGGAAAAGGGATACGATACAATAACAACCGATTTCATCGGATGGATCCTTGGCTGTTCGTCATTGGGTATGTTACCAAGACAATGGGGATTCATACAAGCAATAATAGGATTTTTATTTCTGTTAATACAACCAATTGTAAACTACTTTATCAACAAAGATATCAAGCAAATGCAATAGACTTATTTCTCGTTTATTATGTTTTCTATTAATTTATTTGATAATTGACAAGTTTTTTCATCCAATTTCATACCCATTTTATACCAATTGATTGAATATAGCCAATTTACAAATTTGATAATTTCTTCGTTCCATAAATCTTTAAACGTCTCGTTAAAAGATCTAACTTGAGTATTTTTGTGATTGTTTGGTATTGGTTGTTGTTGTTGTTGTTGTTGATGTTGATAATGACTTTTAGTGAGTATTTTGTTGTTTATAGTATAGTTTGAATGTCTTAATGAATCAGATATGAATAAAGAATTGTTATCGATGTATTGTTTTGTGAAGTATGTGATTGTAGATGTTAGTAATACACCGCTCAAGAACCCGTGTATTCTTCCTCCCATAACAAACTAATGATATATTTAAAATGTGTTGATAGATAAATTTTTTTTTTTCTCTCTATTGGTTGAAATGGAAAATGGAAATGGAAAATGGAAATGGAAATGGAAATGGAAATTTTAAGAGAGATGTAGTATATATACAAATTCAATTGTTGTCTATTTACAAGCTACTCAGACTCATCTTGGGATTGGATATGTTTTGTTATTGCGTCTTTCAAGAATGGTATAACGTCTATTTTGTTCAATTTGGTACAAACACCTTCGTTTCTCAACTGTCTAACTTGATCTACAGCCTCTTCTACATCATATAATATAAATGGCAATTCCTCCATTGGACCATTCAACGGAACTTGAAAGTCTTGTATATCATCATTCTCTTTCAAATGTTTTTCCAATTTCAAATTCGATATGAATTTCAAACCATTTATGAAATTTATATTCAAATCATTTAAATCTTCAATTGAGAATTGTGGGGGGATTCCAAAGAATGCAAATTGCAATCTGATCAACTTTTCATACATTTCATCAAATTCATTACTTTGACAATTTAAGAAATTCAATTTGAAATCGTCCAAATACTCATTTCTTTCCTTTACATAATCAACTTGAGCTCTTTCGAATGAGATCTGTCTTTCCAACAACACCTGTTTGATTCTCTTTTGCGTTTTAATCAACTTATGATCAACTTGATTAAATCTATTAAAATCCATCATTCCGATCGACTCTCCCAACCTGACTTCTCTAGCTAAGATATTTCGTTCTTTCAAACACAAATACCAGATTTTGTGCAAATCATCAAACGACTTCCTTCTCAATTCAGCACTGGTCCATTCTCGTGAATCCAAGTCCAACTCCTCACTTTCTCGAATTGGATTCAAAGTGGTTGGACCGTGTGGGAAAAACTGCCATAACGGGTGATCCTGTGACACTTGTAAATTGTTTATGGTTGGCAATATGGGTTCTCTTAGTTTGATCTTTGACAAGTCTTTAAACCTTCTGAGAAGTAGACTGGAAACATGAAGAGTCCTGGTAGGAACAATCACCATGTTGAACATTAAATTTTTCCAATCAAATTTTTTTTTTTTTTTTTTTTTTTTTTTTTTTTTTTTTTTTTTTTTTTTTTTTTTTTTTTTGTTTTTTTTTTTGATTTTTTTTTTTACTCAAATTACAACATGTCTACTGCTGTACAGACCGACCATCAACAGTCACAGGAACCATTGGATTTGATACGTTACCAATTGGATGAATACGTTTTGGTTAAATTGAGAGGCGCCAGGGAAATAAAGGGCAAATTGCAAGGCTACGACTCGCATTGCAACATGGTATTGAGTGACGCAACTGAGTATATATACACCATGGATCAAAACGAATTGGAACCGCCAATTACAAAGAAGACACACATGGTGTTTGTCAGGGGAGACTCGGTGATCTTGATAAGTCCACAATAAAAGAAAAGCAAAAAATTTGTAATATATATTTATACATCGTTCAAATATCGTCTCAACATCTTCATCGTCTGTCTCAAATATCGTCTCAACATCTTCATCGTCTATCTCAAACATCGTCCATCTCAACATCTTCGTCTTGCACAATTTGTTTAAATTGCATGATTAGTTGGGCCTTTTTCTCCCATTTAGCCTTGTTGGTGACTATCTGTTGTTTCAAATCTTGTATGTCTTGCATTGCATGGGCTATTAATTGATCGTATTGTTCAATACTCGTGTGTTGACTCGTGTCTTGTGTCACGGTGGATTTCTGCAAATTGAACAATACTTCTTCTTCATTCAACTTGTCGACCGATTTGATCACATTCTTGTCTATATATTGTTTGATCAACGCACCATCTTGTTCAATATCCCCAATGACGTCGTTCACATTGAATACCAAACACTTGTAATCGATTGCATCATTGTCGTCGTCGTTTCTATTTCTCGATCGATGGAGCAATCTCGCACTGTTCTTGTTCAAACTTGAATTGACCTCATTTACAAGACGTGCAATTTTATCAATCAATGGTTTTTCAACATTTGTGATGTATTTAATCTTTTCATTCAATTGATTTAATTCAAACTGCAACTCATCACGTTTCGCTTCAATGTCATGGATTATTCTATCTGATTTCAATAATGACTTTTGTAGTATTAATTTGTAGTCGATCAACTTCCTTTGATAATCATATTCATATCTGTTCAAATCATATAACAATTTTTCAAATTTGATCAACAACTTGTTTTTATTTTGTGGTTCTTGGTGTACTTGTTTGAATAGAGTCTTGTTGAACATCAATAGTTCCCTCCTGACTCTTGTGTATAATGTATAACTCTCCTCAAAGTATTTAGCATGTTCATTCACATATGTCTCTGTGATCTTGGACTCATTTGGATACGTTATGTTAAAACTCGACATTGGAGATATAAATATTTCTATATATATATATTTTTTTTTTTTTTTTTTTTTTTTTTTTTTTTTGTTTGCATTTTCTCATAATGGATGAATATACAGATGCACATTTATATGTCTCGACAGTTCAATCGTTGTCAGATGATGATGTAGACGGGTTGGTATCACATTTTAACAAGGTGAAACATGTGTTGAAAGATGGCGGGTTGAAATATACCACAAGTTACAACATTCTAAGCTTGCTAATCATTTATTCCTTGCCGTTCAATCAACCATTGGACACAATTACAAATATAGCCAAATCAGTAATATACAAAGAAGGAGAAGAAGAAGAAGAAGAGGAAGAGGAAGTTGTTGTGGAAGTCGAGTTTAATCATTCTTTGATCAAAACTGCAAATGATTTATTCATCGATACGAATTCAAAAGTTCAATTATTAGGATTCAGTGATGAAATATCTAATGATTCATTATATTTCAATTTCATCAAGGCCAAATTGAACCATTTGTCTAATTATTACAACGATTTAAACGACATAAGTGATTTGTTTTCAAATGTGTCAAATAATCAAGAGTTTCATAATTGGTATAATGGATTGATTCAACCGTTTCGGTATTTTTGGACACACGATCGAAATACAAGTTTGAATCAATACTTGGTCTCAAATGATACTAACAAGTTTCAAACCTTGTTGAATCCTTGTGATGATTTGAATATTGAAGATTGGATTCAATTCGTAATACTTCCAATTTTAAAATATACAAATGATTTCAACACTTTGATAAATTATCTATTCAATGCCAGGTTTAAAACCATTGAGAAATATAAAATCTGGCACTTGATTATCCAAAATGTAATGAATGAATTTGAATTTGAAAATTATCAACATTTGATTGAAATTTGGATTTGTGCAATTTTTTATTATTCATTTATTGAAATTGATATTTCTTCAATTGAAATTATAAAAATATATGATATAATTAACGATACATTGAAATTAATCAATAAATTAAATATATCAACTTTTGATATCCAAATTGAGAAATTTAAACAATTTTATAATGAGAATAAAGTGTTATTTATTGATTCAATTTCAAATTTGAATAATTCAATTCAAACTTGTATAAAATTATATCCAATTAATAAATTGACATTATATAAATATTTCAATTATAAATTCATAAATCCATCGAGTTTAAATATCGAAAATGAGATTTCAAATATATTAAAAAAAAATGTATCATATACAAATTATAAACAATTGATATCATTAATTAAACTATTGCAAACAAATTTAAATAATAATTCAAATGTTGAAATGATTATAATTGAAAATTTCCTAAATTTAAATTTATTCAATATAATCAATGAAATATTATTGGATGAAGAATTCAAAGATATTGATTCAAATGAATTATTCAAATTGGTTTTGAAAAAGTTTTGGATCCTGTTTAATTCATCAAGTAATTTAAATGAAAAAATCGGCCATTTAAATGAATCAAAACAATGTATTGATATTTTCTCAAATTTGAAACATTTGAATAAAGAAAATCACCATCAAGTTATAAAATTCAAACATTTATTTAAAGCGATTAATTCAATTAAGAATTTTAAAATTGGGAAGAAAACAACACCATTGACTCCAAAAGTTTTATTAACTTTCAATAACAATATTTTAGATTTGATAACTATAATCTTGGAACAAAATCCAAAATCATATCTTGCATTTGAAAAGTTATTCCGTATAACCAATGATTTATCGATATATTTCAATAACCAACTGGATTATTTTAATAATTTGAAAACTTTAATCATTGAATCTTCCCTAATTGATGATAATTTCCAATACGCGTATTTGCAAAGTATAGAATTACTAAATTATCTAAAAAATAATGATGATGATGATGATGATGATGATGATGATCAATTATGGCTCACGTTTTATCAAGTTGGGAAATTTCATAGTCCAAATTGGATAAATAAAGAACCAATTGATATATTAATCAAACAACGTGAAATTTTATCGTTATTAATACAGAAATTAAATTGTAATGATGAAAATTTAAAAATCATATTAACACAATGGAACTGTATAAATGAAAAAATTGAAGAATCGAATTTACAAGATGAACACGATTCAGATGATGAAGATACAAGTTATACCGGCAGACAATTGAACAATATAAGTAGTTTAGCTAATGATATCATTAACGATGCCGCAAATTCAACAAACAACACCAGTGAGAAGATATCAAATCTATTTGTCAATGGGCTAGGCTGGGCAATCGGTGCAACCAGATAGAAAAATAAATAACACATAAACTTCTATGAAAATTTAAATAACACATACATACTCTCTCTATATTCACTCATGTGGTAGCGAGAAACACATTTTTTCAATTCTCTCTCATCTGAAATAATAATTTTATTTTTATATAGAACCGCGTTTATGGATAGGAAGGATCTGATTATAGATGGAAATACTCAGAAGGGCATTATCTACTAGAGCATATCATTTTTATTATCTACGTTTTTCATACAAGCGTTGTTGTTTTCTGATGTCTTCAATTGAATCGGATCCAAATCGAGTTTTAGACGGCTGGGAAGACACATTCTCTGATGATTCACAAATGGGGAAGGTGGTGAATCACATTGAGGATGGGAGTAAATGGAAAGATATAATTCAAGAAGATTCGTTCGAGTTCAGTGATTCGGAAAGTATTAAAAAGTCATTCAATGTGTCTAAACAAGAGATTGGGAAGGTATCGTTTTATTCATCGTTTGAATTCAGTGATTTAGAAGTAAAACAGGATACTAACAAGTCGTCGTCATTTCACCTAAATTTGCAATCAAGTGATTCTGAAATAAAACAAGAAACGAACAAGTCGCCATTTCAAACTTTGCAACTCAGTGATTCACAGAATAAAGATATTAAGAACTCATTTCATTTATCTCTTGGGCGTAGTGACTCACAAACGAAACAAGAGACTGAGAAGTCGCCATTTTATCAAGTTTCGCAAGTAAGTGATTCACAAACGAAACAAGAAACTAACAAGTCGCCATTTCACCAAGCTTCACAAACGAAACAAGAAACTAACAAGTCGCCATTTCACCAAGCTTCACAAACGAAACAAGAAACTAACAAGTCGCCATTTCACCAAGCTTCACAAACGAAACAAGAAACTAACAAGTCGCCATTTCACCAAGCTTCACAAACGAAACAAGAAACTAACAAG
>JAJMBM010000083.1:0-12677 GCA_030565325.1 Insectozyma coleopterorum
AAAAAAAAAAAAAAAAAAAAAAAAAAAAAAAAAAAAAAAAAAAAAAAAAAAAAAAAAAAAAAAAAAAAAAAGAAAAGAAATGGAAAAATTCAAGAAGTTACAACAAAAGAAAATTTTATAAATAACATTCAATTTTGCAATTTTTTGTACTTAAAATCTAATTTTCATCATCAATAGAAATTCAATCATTAAATAATGTCATCTCCTCAACAAATTGCTAATACATTTCAAAATGCATTAAATTTATCAGGTTCTCCAAATGTTGTCTCAACATCACCAACTCAATCATTTTTGAGTCAATATCAACCTTCAAAACCAACTAAAGCTTTAAAACCTTTTAGCACAGGAGATATTAAAATATTATTATTAGAAAATATTAATCAAACAGCTATAAATATTTTTAAAAATCAAGGTTATCAAGTTGAATTCTATAAAAGTTCATTACCAGAAGATGAATTGATTGAAAAAATCAAAGATGTCCATGCAATTGGTATTAGATCAAAAACAAAATTGACTGAAAACGTTTTAAAACATGCTAAAAATTTAGTTGTTGTTGGATGTTTCTGTATTGGTACAAACCAAGTTGATTTGAACTTTGCTGCGAAATCTGGTATTTGTGTTTTCAATTCACCATTTTCAAATTCAAGATCAGTTGCGGAATTGGTACTTGCCGAGATTATTACCTTGGCAAGACAATTGGGTGATAGATCACTTGAAATGCATACTGGTACTTGGAATAAAGTTTCTTCTAAATGTTGGGAAATTAGAGGTAAAACTTTGGGTATTATAGGTTATGGTCATATTGGTTCACAATTGAGTGTTTTAGCAGAAGCTATGGGTATGAATGTTATATACTATGATATAGTTACAATTATGGCCTTGGGTAATTCAAAACAAGTTTCAAATTTAAATGAATTATTACAAAATGCTGATTTTGTCACTTTACATGTACCTGGTACTCAAGATACTAAAAATTTATTGAGTGTTCCTCAATTTGCTGCAATGAAAGATGGTGCATACGTTATAAATGCTTCAAGAGGTACTGTTGTTGATATCCCAGCATTAGTACAAGCTATGAAAGCTGGTAAAATCGCCGGTGCCGCTTTAGATGTATACCCTCAAGAACCAGCTAAAAACGGTGAAGGCTTATTTGCTGACAATTTAAACGCTTGGGCAAGTGAATTATGTTCATTGAGAAATGTTATATTGACCCCTCATATCGGTGGTTCAACCGAAGAGGCACAATCAGCTATTGGTGTTGAAGTTAGTAACGCTTTGTCTAAATACATCAATGAAGGTACTTCACAAGGTGCTGTTAACTTCCCAGAAGTTCAATTGAGACCATTAGATTTAGATCAAAACAACGTTGTTAGAGTTTTATATATCCATCACAATGTTCCGGGTGTTTTAAAAACTGTTAATAATATTTTATCAAATCATAATATTGAAAAACAATTTTCAGATTCTCAAGGTGATATTGCTTATTTGATGGCTGATATTAGCGATGTTGATATTAGTGATATCAAATCATTATATGAACAATTAGAACAAACTCCTTATAAAATTGCAACTCGTTTATTATATTAGAGTTCGTTACTTAATTATTGTGTATATGTATTATTTTCTTTTTTTTTTTTTTTTTTAGTTTTAATTCTGTGAATAAAAACCTTATATACTTTTTCTTTTATCTTATAACTTTATATAATCTAGCCTCTACAGAAAGAACTACAACAGCTTTGGCTGAAGTATTTGTTTATATTTTTTTTTGCTTTACTGTTATTGAATTTTTTTTTTTTTAAATTGGTAGTAATAATAATTGATGTTTATCCTGCATATAAAGTTGGTACATTTTGTCTTCTCACTTTTGATTATTTGGTGGCAACACATTATTTTTTTATTGACAACCAAAATTGAATAATCATTTTTTTATCATATTAAATAAGAAAATGGCATTGGTTTCTGCAGCACCGTATTTGGCCTTATTGGGTGAGCATGATTCAAGTTTGAAATCGTATGCATTGTCTTCTTTAAATCAGGTTGTTGATGAATTATGGGCAGAAATTGCAAATAATATAACTGATCTAGAGGATTTATATGAAGATACAAGTTTTGACAAAAGACTATTAGCAGCCTTGGTTATATCGAAAGTTTATTATAATTTGGGTGATTTTGAGTCAGCTGTCAAATATTGTTTATATGCTGGTGATGAATTTAATTTGAATGAAAAATCCCAATATATGGAAACTATTGTAAGTCAATGTGTTAATTTATATAATTCACAATCACAACAACAATTCAATGATCCATCTGTTGAGATAGACTCAAGATTAACTATTATTTTTGAAAGAATGTTGGATAAATGTTTGAAAGCAAATGAAATAAAATTAGCTTTAGGTATAGCTTTAGAAAGTTATAGATTAGATTTAGTCGAATCAATATTAAAAGATCAAATTAGTAATAATGAAGAATCAGCATTGGGTTTAATAAATTATGTTTTGATATGTTCCAATTCAACCATTAATAATTCGACATTTAGAATAAACGTTTTAAATTTATTAGTTTCATTATTATTATTATTGAAAAAGCATCAAGATTTTTTTACAATTATTAAGATCATTGTTCAACTAAATGATTCCCAATTGGCAACTAAATTATTTCAAGAATTGATTGCTCAAAAAGAAGATTTAATTGCTTTTCAAGCAGCTTTTGATTTAGTAAATGCAGCATCTCAAGAGTTATTAAGTAATGTTACCAATCAAATAAATGAAGATATCAAAAATAATGAACCAAATCCAACTACTCAAAAAATTTTGTTCATATTATCTGGTGTGCCAACATGTGATTTTGATAATACATTTTTATATAAAAATAACAATACTGATATTACAATTTTGAATAAAACCAAAAATTTATTAGATGGTAGAAGTTCAATTTTCCATTCAGCTGTTACATTTGCAAATGCTTTTATGCATGCAGGTACTACTGATGATTCTTTTTTTAGAAAAAATTTAGAATGGTTAGGTAGAGCAACCAATTGGTCAAAATTTTCCGCGACTGCAGCTTTAGGTGTTATTCATAAAGGTAATTTATCACAAGGTAGAAATATATTGAAACCTTATTTACCAAGTTCATCGGGTGCGCCACATACTAAAGGTGGATCATTATTTGCATTGGGTTTAATATTTTCTGGACATGGCAGAGAAGTGATTGATACTTTAAAGAAATTTCTTGATGAAAATGGAAATTCTGCCGGCTCAAATGATATTGATGTTCAATTACACGGTGCAGCATTAGGTGCTGGTGTTGCTGGAATGGGATCAAGAAGTGAAGAATTGTACGAATCATTAAAAGTTGTTTTATATTCAGATTCAGCAATTTCATCACAAGCAGCCGCTTTAGCAATGGGTTTAGTTATGTTGGGATCTGGAGATGAATCAGCTATTAATGATATGTTGACATATGCATTGGAAACTCAACATGAAAATATCATTCGTTCATTAGCTATAAGTATTGCTTTATTAAATTATGGACAAGAAGAAAAAGCAAATATTATTATTGATAAATTAATGTCACAAGAGTCATCTATATTAAGATATGGTGGTGCGTTTACTATAGCATTAGCATATGCTGGTACTGCGAATAATGCAGCAATTAAAAAATTATTACATTATGCTGTATCTGATCCAAATGATGATGTAAGAAGAGCTTCAGTTTTAGGTTTGGGATTTTTATTAATTCGTCATTATACTTCTACACCCCAAATTGTTAAATTATTATCACAATCTCACAATCCTCATGTTAGATATGGTACTGCGTTAGCTTTAGGTATATCATGTGCTGGTAGAGCATATACACCGGCAATCGAAGTATTGGAACCTTTGACAAAAGATTCAGTTGATTTTGTTAGACAAGGTGCATTGATGGCATCAGCAATGATTTTAATTCAACAAAATGAATTTATATATCCAAAAGTTAAAGATTTTACCAAACAATATGCCGATTCCATCAAGAATAAACATGAAGATGCATTGGCCAAATTTGGAGCCACTTTAGCTCAAGGTATAATTGATGCTGGGGGTAGGAATGTTACAATAAATTTAGAAAATTATCAAACAAACACATTGAATGTTAAAGCGATTGTTGGTTTAACTGTATTTGTTCAATCATGGTATTGGTTCCCATTGGCCCACTTTTTGTCATTATCATTTGCACCAACTTCAATAATTGGAATTAGAGGATCTGATTTAAAAATTCCAAAATTTGAAATTAATTGTCATGCAAATTCAGAATATTTCCAATATCCACCAAAAGTAGAAGAAACAAAAGAAAAACAACCAGATAAATTAGCCACTGCTGTTTTGTCAACAACTGCAAAGGCTAAAACTAGAGCTAAGAAGAAGCAAAACAAAAAAGATCAAGAAGATGATGATAAAATGGACGTTGATGAAGTAAAAGATGAATCAAAAGGTGATGATGATAATAATAATAATAATAATAATAAAATTAATAATCAAGACGATAAAAAGGAAGATAAAAAGGAAGAAAAATTGGAATCCCCAGTTAATGTCCGTTATACTAAAGCATCGTATAAAATTGAAAATTTGTCAAGAGTATTACCATTACAATCAAATTATATATCTTTTATTAAAGATGATAGATTTATTCCAGTAAGAAAACTTCGTGGTGCTTCAAGTATACTAGTATTGCAAGATTCTACCCCAGATGAACCAGTGGAATTTATTAAAACTGTTAAACAATTGAATCAAACTGATGCTCCTGTACCTGAACCGTTTACATTGGCTGGAGATGATTTAAAGGATGAAGAAGAGTAGTGTGTATAGATTCAAATATAATGATGATATTTTTTTTCGAAAAACGACCAATTAGTTCTCTTGATGAAACTTGGTACTTTTTTTTTATACCACTTGAAGTGTTACCTGTTTTTCTACTGTTAATCAGAACATATTAACTATTTTTTATCAAAATAATCTATACTTGAAAAGAAAATTTTCAAGACTTCCATTTATATATAATAAATGCACCTTGCGCGTTAAACTTTTAAAACTCGAATGGGCGACTTTACTTCCAGTTTATTAATCGCAGTCTATTAGTTTAGGATCAGTTATACATGCAATTTGAATTGAATTTTTATTCACTTGATGAAATTTTCCTACTTTTTTCCATTTTAAAAATTTCAATTTATTCTTCTTAAACTCTACTTGTCTTTGTTTCACCCCATAAATTTCATAAAGTTGATAAAGTATAACAAATTGTAATGTGTGCCCAGCTGGAACATCACATGAATACCCCCCGCTTATGCCTTTCCCAATTATGAATTGAGTTTTAAAACTTGGTCCAAATTCAGCAATTACATTACCGGCATTCACTCTTATACTAAGTCCGAAATCTAATTCAATCGTCCATGATTGTTTATAAGTAGCTCTATTACGAGAAAAATTAGTAACACATTTACCTAATGTAGTTTTTCTTTGTTCGAATTTAAAATATGAATCTTTGTATGATATTTCATTGATTGAATTAGATAATTCATCTTGAATGATTGTTGAGTTGGTTGATTCTACAAAAATTAATTGATCTTGCGATATGTCGAATCGTGAAATTTCATCATAGGTTGAAACAATATATGGTAAAGTTTTGAGATATTCCGGAATGGCCAATTGTTTACGATATGGTAAGATTTTAATTGATACAACTGATAATAGTATAAAGAAAAAAATAATACGCATTTTTGGATATCAAATTTTTTTGCAGCCATTTTAAAATAAAGAAAAATGAGAAGTTTGAAATTTTCTAAAAAAAACGTAATATATAAATTTATATCTATCCAATTTTTTTTTTTTATAATTCTACTATTGCTTGAACTGGTAAATGATCACTACAATTACATTCGTCGCCGCCATTTTCTCTCATAATAACTTCATGTGAGAGAACGTTTAAGTTCTTTGAAACCCAAATATAATCAATGATAGACTCATCTTCATCATTAAATCCCACGTAGGTAAATTTACCACCTTCGATTATTTCAGCATCCTTTGAAGTCTCGTGTAAACGTTCATGTAATATTTGATAAGGTTCACTATTTGGTTCACTATTAAAATCACCAACTAAAATATTTTCACCTTGTTTCTTATCCATAATTTGTAAAATCAACTTTGATGATTCTTTTCTTGCTTGTTCACCTTGATGATCAAAATGGGTATTATAAAAATTAACCACTTTATTTGTCTCTTTGTGTCTGAGTATAACACTTGTAACTATTCTATTATGGGCGGCATCCCATCCTTTACTTGGTTTAGTATGTGTTTCACTCAACCAATACGTTTTGCCTTCAATCAATTCCCAATTATTCTTGTTATAAATAATTGGAGCAAATTCACCTTTTAATTGTCCATCATCTCGTCCAACTCCAAAATAAGTGTAATTGGATCCCAACTTACTCATAATATCAATTAATTGATTGTAGAAAACTTCTTGTAAACCAATTAAACTAGGATGATGTTCGCCAATAACGTGCTTGATTAATCTAACAATACCGTCCTTTCTATATTTCCATGGTTTTTCATTATCCATTAAATTTTTAGTATCACATCTGATATTATGAGTGTAGACTAACATATGTAATGGTTCTTTACTAACCACAATTGGTTTTGGCGACGTTGTTCTTGGAGATGCTGGTTTTGGTGGCACTGCTGATACTGGTTTAGCAGACGCTGGTTTTGGTGATACCGGTTTTGATGACACTGGTTTGGGAGATGTCAGTCTGGTAGATGTTGGTGTTTTCTTAGGAGCAATTGATTGTTGTTTTTCTTTCTCATCTTTGTTGTCTTTAAAGACTTTACCAATCTTTCTAAATGCTTTCATTATTAAAGGAGGGGTGGAAAATTGTCGGTTATTATTTTTCGGGTAGTGGCATGGTAAACAATTATGTTAATTATGCGAAAAATCTTATCTCACATGGTAGCTGTGGTGTTTCATGCAAGAAAAATCTGAAGTTATTTAATACGTAAACCATTTGACATTTAAAAAAGATGAGTAGAAGATATAGATATGTATACTCGTGGTTTCATGTGGGTGTTCTCTTTTTTTTTTTTTTTTTTGATAATTTCGGAGTTTGGTAAAATCAAGTTGAAAATGGGTTTACTTCATTCTAGTAACGCACGATCATTTGTCATATACGCACCTTAGTTGTCAACCAATTGATTTGCAAATCCCGGGTAGTTTACAAATCTTGATATATTAAGATATGACTTTCTTAAAAGTATAAATGTATAAATTTTCGATCGAGTAATTTGAATCCTAACGTAATAAACAACAATGGGTAATTTATATTCACACTTTATTTCTCGTGAGTTTTGGTGTATTGACTATTTTTTTTTTTTTCTTTTTTTTCCTTTTCTTTGAATTCCCCTCTAGTTTAATTGATAATTGACATATCATTTACACTCAATTCACATTAAGTAAATAGTTTTTTCCTTATTTTATACATGTCTTACCATATCAATAAATTATCAGAAGAAAGGCTAATTTATCAAAGAAAAGATTTGAAACAGGCTCGATTAATTAACGAAGGGATATCCATATCTGAACAATCATTGAGTCATGAATTATCATCCAATGTTGGATCCTCATTTTGTTGTCTTCCTTCGAATCTTGATTCTGCAATTTTATCATTCATACCTTTTAAAAATATTTTATATGCCAAGGCTGTAGATAATGATAATGACGAGAATGAAATTATATTAACATATGTTAAACCCTTTAATACAAAACAAGATTTACAAATTCAAAAAATAAATATTCAACTTTTTAATAACAATCAATTGGATGTTTCATTGGCTGATTATATCTTGTCCAAATCTTATCCGAATCATTTTATAAAACCTTCAATACTAATATTGATAAATCCTCATGGCGGGCAGGGGAAAGCGAAATCAATATATCAAAAGAAAATTTTACCTGTTTTAAAAGCTGCCAATGTGAACATAACGTATTATGAAACCGAATATTCTGGCCATGCGATTGAGATAGCTCGTGATTTAGATATTTCCAAATATGACGTTTTAGCGTGTTGTTCAGGTGATGGTATACCACATGAAATAATCAATGGGTTTTATCAAAGATCAGATAAAGGTGTAGAAGCATTTAATAAAATTGCAATTACTCAATTGCCCTGTGGGTCCGGTAATGCGCTCAGTTTAAGTACACATGGATCGAATAATGCAAGTATAGCTACGTGGCAAATGTTGAAAGCCAAACGGACAAAAATTGATTTAATGGCAGTCACACAAGAAAGTAGAAATGTAGATGTTACGAAATTATCATTCTTAAGTCAATGTTATGGTATGATTGCTGATGCAGATATAGGTACTGAAAATTTAAGATGGTTGGGGCCAATTAGATTCGATTTAGGTGTGGTGCATAAAGTCTATTCCGGAGCTAAATATCCATGCGATGTTTATGTCAAGTATTACACACATGATAAATTGGAAATTAAAACTCACGTTGAAGAATATTTTAAACAGAAAAAAAAGAATGCTGCTAGTGATGATTTACATGTTGTAACTCAACAAGATTTACAAGTTTCAGGACCAAGTTTAAATGAACCAGTGCCTAATGACTGGGTTAAATTACCGAATGAAATAACATCAAAATTGAATATATTTTACGTTGGTAAAATGCCTTATGTTTCATCAGACACCCAATTCTTCCCAGCTGCATTGCCAAATGATGGATTCATGGATTTAATAATAACAGATACAAATACTTCAAAATTGGATCAAACCTCAATTTTATTATCGGTAAATAGTGGTGAACACGTTAATGATAAAAAAGTACTACATGCAAAAATCACAAATTATCGATTGATCCCTAAAATTAGTACAAAACATCATTATATATCAATTGATGGTGAAAATTTCCCTGTTAAACCTTTACAAGTTGAAATTTTACCGAAATTATTAACTGGTTTATTGCAAGATGGAGAATTTATAGATACAAATTTAACAAGGCTGATAAAATAAATAATATATATAAAATAGATTTGGGGAATAACACATAAAACGATTGTTGATTTAGTTAGTTTATTTAACCTTCTACAAGTTGCTACTACAAAATATAAATATATGGCTGAAATAGACGTCTATACAATACAATAACTCGTGATATTAACAGTTGCCACTAGTATTACCCTTCATTTTGAAAACCATTTACACCCTTGAAATTTCCCTGAGTTTTTTCTTCCTCATCTATAATATACCCAAGGGTGTGTTAATACTTTTGTGAGACACACAGGTGTGTATTTCATGGTAACTGGGTTCTCATGGGCATGATGTTGACTCAGACACACAGGTGTGTATTTCATGGTAACTAGGTTCTCATGGGCATGATGTTGACTCAGACACACAGGTGTGTATTTCATGGTAACTAGGTTCTCATGGGTATGATGTTGACTCAGACACACAGGTGTGTATTTCATGGTAACTGGGTTCTCATGGGCATGGTGTTGACTCAGACACACGGGTGTGTATTTCATGGTAACTAGGTTCTCATGGGCATGGTGTTGACTCAGACACACAGGTGTGTATTTCATGGTAACTAGGTTCTCATGGGTATGGTGTTGACTCAGACACACAGGTGTGTATTTCATGGTAACTGGGTTCTCATGGGCATGGTGTTGACTCATTTTTAGGTCTCAGGTTTTCAAGTGTTACTTATCTCTACTTCAGAGTTTCTTTTTAGAAAGTTGTATACTACTATTTAGACTTGTATATATTTAGACTATATATTTTTCATGTTTTAATTTTGATACATTTTTTAATTCTCGTAATCTTTCTTTTAAATTTGGTATATCTCTTAGAATCTTTTCCAATTCAATTCTTTCTTCTTCCAATTTCAATCTTTTATCGGCGTCCAAATTACCAAAGAAATAATTACCCTTTCCATCAAATTTTAATAAATATTTATGGAAATGCCATAACGCAGGTCGATGAGCTACTGATAATATTGTAATACCCAATTCTTGAGCATGTTTATACATAAACTGTTCCATATCTGGAGAAACTGCGGATGTACATTCATCCAAAACAGCAAATTTAGGTTCGTGATAATACAATCTAGCCATTGCCAATCTTTGTTGAGCACCGACTGACAATTCGTCGTTCCAATTTTTGAAATCGTCCAACATATCTTTATATTCATCCAATTTCAAAGTTTTCAAAATCTCCTTTAATTCTTGATCGGATTTCTTTTGTTGCTCAATTGAATGGGGGTATAAAATTTGTTCTCTCAATGTACCTTGTACTAAATAAGCTCTTTGTGGTAAATAAAACATATTCTCCGAATGTGGTATAGTGATAATACCTTCTTTAACTGGCCATAATCCTCCCAACATTCTAAATAATGAAGATTTACCAGATCCATTTGGTCCTGCGATTAACAAATGATCACCGATTTTAATTGAAAAGTTTAAACATTTAATCAATGTCACATTTGCCGGCGTCAATAATCTAACATTATCAAAGGTTACTTCATCATCATTAAATTTTACATTTGAAGTAATTGATTTCCTATTCTTGGAAACTTCAGCTAACGAATCTTGAAAATCTGAAACTCTTATTGCATGTCCGACAATTTGTAATAAATATCTTCTTGAATAAATTAATCTATCTAATGAATCAGAAGCACTTAATAACAATCTTCGATTCGTAATGAAATTCCCAGCAACGTTTTTATTATCATTTTCACCCAAGTATTTACCAATGAATATTGGTGCTGAACATAAAACCAACCCAGCCGCGCCCCAAAAATATTTAACAATAAACGTTTGTGCAATTTCATGTATTGCTTTCTTCCAATATTCACCTTTTAAAAATCGTTCCAACGAATAATAGCAATAGTCGATATAATCCAATTCACGATAATGACCTCTTAAAAATGCAATTTCTTCATTGTTTGATATAATTTTAGAATGCGATGACCTCAATTGGCCTTCTAAATTGGCTCTTTCAGCTGCTAATTTAGCAAAAGGTGGTGAAAAGAATCTTATAATCATTGTTGAAAAATGTGCCAACATACCTAAAGCTAAAGTACCTTCACCGTTTCCAACACCACTTTTACTCAATTGACGTGCACATAATATTAAATCCAAAGTTGGTTTTAATAATTGGCCTGGTAGACTAGCTAACGCGTTACTTAATCTTGAAACATCAGTGGTGATTCTTTGATTGGGATCTTTGATTTTGTTTTCACTTAGATGTATCAATGAATAATAATTTGTATCTAAATTATCGGGTAAATAATCTTTCATAATTGAATTATTTAAATTTTCACGAATTGATTTACTCAAATTTTGTTTTGTCCATGTAATCAATGCATTATTTAAAGAAGCGGGTATACCGATTAACATCCAATAAAATAAGTATTTACTGAAAATTTTTAATCGTTTAGAAACCAATGCACCTACTAATTGACCATCTAAAGTTGCAACTTTGATTGTAATAAAAGCTCTAGAAACTAATAAGAATAAATGGACAGTTAATATAACAACAGTTTTGTCGTGAATCTTTGGAATTATAGCTTTTCTCAATCTATCAAAAGATTGACGAGATATTTTAGGATGTTTCTTATCATCTTTCTTGTTGCTAACTTCTTTAGAAGAAGTTGACCCCGTACTAGCAGCACCGGTAAAAGCAGCAGTGATTAAAATAATATATGAAGTGTTTAATAATAAAGATCTATTTGATTTGTATATTTTGAATAAAGACTCTATCATAGATTGGTTTTTCAACCTGGCATTTTGTACTGACATTTCAGAATTAATTTGATAAACCCCAGATTTGAACAAAAAAAAAAAAAAAAGATTAAAATGTAAAAAGTGAATGTGAAAAAAATGGATATATATATATATATATATGTAACAAGTGGGAAGACGTATTAAACTAGTGGTGTCGGTATGTAAGTTTGTTAGTTGAGTGGTAGTTGTCAATAAATGTTGGTGTGGATAATGTGGAATATAATTGTAATATATTCTTGTTTGTTGCTCACCACTAGATAATAAATTTAGATAAAGCTTGATTTTCCTTAACTCTCGTGGGCACACCCAAACATACATAGTATAATATGCATGGTACTTTTTTTTTTTTTGTTAATGATGCACCAGTATCAACTAATATCAAATAAATAACACATAGAAAAATTTATATATTAAAATTAGATATCAAGGCTCGCATCTGATCCTAGCTAATCTTTACTTTACATCTATCACTTTTACTGATTCATAAAACGTATTGTCAATTTTTTATGTGCATATGGTAGCGATTCTTGTTTGGTAACATCTGTGAAAACAGTACTTTATTTAATCTTCATTCAATACATTTTGAAATTCTTGTTTCTTATTTTCAATTTCATGTTCAATTTCCTCTATTCTTTTGAAATATACAGTATTTGCCAATTGTTCGGTTGTTTCGACTTGATAATATTCTAATAGATTCTGATACAATTGGTGCAATTGTTCAATTGTATTTAGTTTGATGATTTTATTCTCCAACTTGATTGTAATGTGGTTTTTAAATTGCGATATTAGTTCATATAATTTATTTTCGTCCGTTGATTGTAACTTTTTAAAATTAGCTATATGATTAGTATGTAATAATTGCGAT